>ML776909.1:0-15134 GCA_009831015.1 Picea engelmannii | reverse complement strand
GGAACCCCCTGGAGTCTCCTTTAAGCTCTTTTCAGACTCTCTAAACATGAAAATATTGCCGAGTGATCTTGCTTCCTTTTCCACTCGTTAAATGGTTTGAAAGGGCGTCTTTCGAGTGATAATTTATCTCTTTTTCGGCCTCGGACTAACATTACGAAAAAGGACAACATTAGAGTCATCTTTAAGTTCTTTTCAGACTCTCTAAACATGAAAAGATTACTGAGCGACCTTGTTCTCTTCACGCTCGTTAAAGTATTTGAAGAAAATGTCTGTTGAGCGATAGTTTATCTCTTTTTTGGTCTCTTTAGACTACTTTACGAAAAAGGAACTGAGAGAGTTCTATTTTAAGTGTTTTTCCGGACTCTATAATCATGAAAAACCTTCGATTTTTCTGTCTTTGGACTCACTAAACAAAACAACGACAGGCCCATATGGGATCAAACCCTTACTTCTTCCAGTTCGTTAAACAAAGGAAGAGGAAATTACCGAAGGTGAGTTTTATCGAGCATGTGTTATCCTCCTTGAGCTCGTTAAATTAAAAAGAGGTACTCGTCTATTTGGATGGGGGAAAAATTGAAAGAAGCAAGCCAAGCAGTTTTTTGAGAACATTACCAAGTAACTCTTAGAGTCGCCCTTGAACATGGCACTTTGTTTTTTGCACGCATTCTAATCTGCTGAACCTCTGCACTGAGCCAATCCTTTGAGTTTCTTTCACTCCTTTGGGTCACCTGATGTAAGTCACAACATCCACTGCATCATCAAG
This sequence comes from Picea engelmannii, assembly GCA_009831015.1. Lineage (NCBI taxonomy): Eukaryota > Viridiplantae > Streptophyta > Pinopsida > Pinales > Pinaceae > Picea > Picea engelmannii. The sequence goes on along the minus strand of ML776909.1, from coordinate 14,371 downwards.
TTTTGGTCCATGTCATGTTTCTACTGTTGTGCCTCAGTGTTCAAGGGAAGTATCTGCCTCGAGAGTCAGCCATCACAAATATATTGTCTCAATACCCATGTCAGTCCTTGTTCATTTGATCTACCAATTACATCTTTGTGTCCATTTCATGTCGTTGATGGGGGATACATCAAGTCCCTCCTTCGACGAGTCTATTCCTGTCAACTTCAACACATTATCCAGGGACTAGACTTAGAAACCAATTAGTACTTTGGGACTTGCATGCCTCAATGGCAGGCCCCCTCACGTTCGACAGTGGATTTACATCATTGACCTCTGATCGGATGATTCCACGGATGTTCGACTTTAGCTCATCCATTCAAATTCATTGGAATGTACTAGAGTACCTTGGGAATCATTGACATTAATGGTGATCTCCCTCGTGCTTGTTAACGGTTTACATCATTGACCGGTAATCAAGTGGTTTCTGCCACGTTCGACATCAAGACATCTATTCACATGGTTATATTCGTACTACATTGGGATCGTTAAGAAGACCCTAGGTTGAGTGATCACTCTGATATGTACTTTGCCCAGGTTGCGACGGAATTTCTCTTGAACAATGACACATATACTGTTACATAGATCCACTTTGTATTGGTCATGGCTATGTCTTGTCATCTCGTAGATCCTGTTAGCACTCTGTAATTTTCCCAAGGCTGAAAGACAGTCACAGAGGCAACATCAAAACCACTTCGAGTCTTGGATCTAGCCCTCCAAGATTTAGAGAGGGATCTCTCTGTATGATGTAGCTTTGTTTGAAGAGGTATTAGGCTAGCTATGAAGAACAATGGGCTTTGTTGTCAAAGGGTTTTTGAAGTTGGTTAAGACAAACTACATATCCATTGGGCTATGGGGTCTGTAATTAATTAGGAATGAAATACAACCAGAAACGCTGAAGAAATCCTTCACAAGGAAAGATAACACACTCACTGGATCTTTAATAATTCAAATGATGATCAGAAGAAAAGATAAGGAAATAACTCCAACTAACAAGCACTTAAGAATCTCTTAATTGAAGATATTGAGAAGATGAACATTAAAATCTTTAGAATCGGAAACAGGGTATCAGAGATAAATCCTGTAACATAACGCTATTCGTAAATATTAGTTATCAAAAAACAAGATGATCACAGAGCAAGAAAACATTTAACTGGAAAAATCACATCACCGGTGAACATGCGCAGGAATCCTGTAAAGTGCCTCTTCTTTATTAATGGCAGATCTATTAAAAAATGTTACAGCTTGATAGCCACAGGGCATGAAGATCCAACCATTTTACATTAAAATCACCTGAATAAATAATATAGATCGTCCCCATCAAGTTCGGAAGTCGGTTTAACCGCCTCGACCAAAAATAGCCACCACTCCCACAAAATTCGGAGTCTTCTGCCATGAAAAATGGACCGTTTTTCTGCGAAACAGGGTTCCTATCAGACATGATTCTCTCTTCAATGAAGATGCCTGGGAGAAAAATGAAAGATATTATTGTATATGGACATGTTTTGGACAAAAACCTCTTTCGGTTTCGCAAAATTCGTCCCCAGCTGGCCGTGATAGCTCCTGCAAAATCGGGACTGAAACGGAAAATTTAAAATATGGAAAAATAGGCCTCGAAGATGTCTTCGACTCTCTCTGCTCGTAACTCTGTTGCAAAAACTGAAAGAGGGTTTTGTTCCTCATTCCGTGCTGAGAAAAAAACTCTCTCAGATTTTGAAAATTCGTCTCCGTTTGCTCAAAATCTGCCTCGGATGAAGACATGGTAACACAGACAAACATTGGCAAAAATTGGGGAAAGTGATTTTTTGGCAGGAAAACGGTATTCCGGACCCCCCCCCCTCGTTAAACGTAGACCGCCCGGGGGGGTCCGGAATTTAACCTGGGTCGTTGATTTAGTTGGTTAAATACGGGCCGTTCGAAGTTGTATGAGGTTTATTTATGATTCCGGACCCCCCCCCTCGTTAAATGTCGAACTCACAGGGGGGTCCAGAATTGAATAAGGCGCGTTGATTATGTTGGGGTATAGTAGATGGGGGGCGCACTTGCATGGAGGTGTGCGTGGGTTTTGGGGGTAGTGGATGGTGAGGTGGGGTGACGTAGGGGGAGTGGGTAGTGGAGAATGAGGTGGGGGGTGACGTAGGTGGGTGTTGAGTGGGGTAGGTGGGGTAGGAGTAATGGCATAGGGGGATGTGAGGTACGTGGGTAGACTTAGGGTTAGTTTTATTCAAAATTTTTAACATTTTTTATATATTTGTTATGGTTTATTTTATTTTATATGTTACGTTTTATTTTCTTTTTGTTTGCTTTGTATTATTAATATGTTTGTTTTTTGTGTGTTTTATTTTTAATTGTTTTTGGTTTTTGTTTTTTATATTTAATAAGTTTTGTATTTTAAATTGTTTTGTTTAATATTTAAATGTTTTTATTACTTTTTGTTTTTTAATGTTTTTTGAGTGTTTTTTAATTTAATTTATTTGTTTTTATATAGTTTTTTGTAATTTTCTTTTTATTTAATTTCTTAACTAATCCTAATTACTAACTAATTTACTAACCTAGTTACTAAATCAATTAATAATTAATTAATTAGTAATTAATTAATGATTAATTAATTATTAAATAGTCATTTATTAATCAATTTTAATCTAAACTAACTTTATTGTTAATCTAACTACCTTTATGATTATTTTGTTCATCCTAAGCCTTGTTTATTCACGGATGGGTGGCGGGAAAAAATGGTCAAAGGGGAAACATGACAAGGGAGTGAGGGCGCAGCGTGGGTGAAGGAGGATTGAGAGACAAGAATGGAGGGAGGGAGCGGAATCACCCGAGCCAGACTTCATCATCACGAGAGAAAATGCCAAATCATCAGTCGAAGAATCGACTCACCTATAATTATAGGACCCTAACAGATCCACTGTGTATTCTTCGTGGCTACGATCAGTTCATGTCGTAAGAGTATATATCCACAGTGTATTTTCAGTGGCTATACCTTTTTATCAATACAATTATGGATCCGCAGTGTATTTTATGGCGGCCATATCTTGTAAGTCTTGATCATCCAAGCATAGGTATGCCTGCCTTGGGTTTGAAACATGTCATAATATTTGTTGGATGTTTGTGTGCAGTTTTTGTCAGGATCTCTACGTCTATACCCTTGCTTGAAAGTCTACAAAGAATTTCAGTTATCAGTTCCTGTCTTCTAACTTCATACTTTGGGGGGCAATCTGTTACACATAAAAAATACTCACTTTGATAGTGTCGCAAGTGTCGTCATTAAAAAGTTCGCAAGTGTCGCATTTTGCTCACAAGTGTCGCAAGTGTGAGGGAAGCATACTGCTATGATGCCTATGTCGTGCCTATAACGAAATCCAGAAGACACTTGACACACATCAAAGTGAGTATTTTTTATGTGTAACACGAAGAGACACTGATACAGGAGAACATAGCAGCATAACATAATAGTGATAAGCTTGGTAAGCCAATGATAAATATTGTATCACTATGATAAATTTATAGATAACAAACTTTATATTTCAGGGTGGTTGGGAGGTGCTAGGGAGGACTGTTGTCCTCAGAGGTTCAAGTGGGTGCTTGAACACAGGGAGTTGTAGCTTCCTTCTAGTTGGTTCTAGAGAAACTGGGGAGTTGGTGCTAGAGAAACCGGGGATTTGGTGCTTCCTTCTAGTTGGTGCTAGAGAAACCAGGGAGTTGGTGTTTCCTAGTAGTTGGTGCTAGAGAATCTAGAGAGTTGGTGCTCTCAGCAAGTAGCGGCTTGCAAAATAGATGCTGTAGCCTCATTATGAGTTAGTGCTCATATGTATGATAATGTAAATATTACTTATCATATAAAGAAGAAGAGGTTTTTACCCTTTGTGGGTTTCCTTAGGAAATATCTGTCTCTGTGTATCTCATATGTGTGAATGATGCTGAATGGTCTATTTCTTACTTCCCTACATTATTGTGATTATCATTGAGTGATCTGGAAAGAGTTTAAAATAAGTATAATTGTTTAAGCAAGGTTACAATTGATTCACCCCCCCTCTCAGTTGTCCAACAATTCGTATTAGAGACAACCCCTTTTATCTAAGGGTATATCCTAGAGCTTAAACATGTCAAGTCATGAAGGGACTTCAATCACTAATCCTCCTCTGTTAATGGAACAAACTTCACCTTCTGGAAGGTTAGAATGAGAACATACCTAATGGCCTTAGGTGTTGATGTTTGGGATGTAGTAGAGACTGTATACATAAATCTAGTTGTGCTAGCTTCCAAGGATGATACGTTAGAATTTAGCTTTAAGGATAAGGGCATGAATGCTATCTTGAATGGACTTGCAGAAGCCAAGTTTGTAAAGGTGATGCATCTTCAAACTGCCAAAGAAATGTGGGACAAACTCATTAGCAGTTATGAAGGTAATGAGAAGGTAAAAGATGGCAATCTTCAAACCTACAGAGTACAGTTGGAAAAGCTACAGATGAAAGAATATGAAACCATTGGGAAGTATTTTCTGAGAGTTGAAGAACTAGTAAATGCAATGAAAGCACTTGGTGAAAAAATTGAGGAACCCTCCTTAGTTCAGAAAATTTTGAGATCTCAGCCAGATAGGTTCAACCCAAAGTTCTCAGCTATAAAATAACTAAATGATATAAAGACTTTGGCCTTTGATCAACTTCTAGGAATTTTGACTGCATATGAAATGAGGATAGTTACAGATAAACCCACCTCTAGAGAAGCATCATTTAAAGTAGATAAGAATGAAGATTCTGAGCCTGATGAAATTGAAGCAAAATTCGTGAGAAGACTAAAGAAAGGATTAGGAAAGTACAAAGGTAAGTTGCCCTTCAAATGTTTCAATTGTGGTAAAATAGGTCATTTCGCAGATAAATGTCCACACAAGAAACATGATCAAAACTCTGAAAGTGAAAATAAGTTCAAATCCAAAAGATTTGATAAAAAGAAAAGTTTATGTGTAAACAATGATGACGCCTCAGAAGACACCGATAGTGACTCTTCCTGTGAAGATAAGGTAAATGAATTCATGCTTATGGCCAAAGAGGATTATGATAATAAAATCACAGGCAGTGAGGCTAATGAAGAAGAAGTTGTTGTTGATTTGGAAGGAGAACTGATCAGTGCACTGGAAGAGATTGACAGACTCATAATTAAGAACATAAAGCAAAAACAATTGCTAATACAGTTCGAGAAAGACAGTGAACAGCCTGATGAAGACTTTGTCCTACTAAAAGTGGAATTAGAAGAGGCAAAGAAAATTGAGGACATTATGAAACAAGAGTTATCAGAAAAGAAGGCAAGATGTAAAGCTCTGGAAGAAGAAGTAGTGAAAACTAGGAAAGAGTTAGAGAAGTTTCAAACCTTGTATCATCAGAATCTGTCGAGTATCAAAGCCTCAGAAGGATTAGCCACAATTCTGAATCAACAAAGGAATCCAATGTTGAAAACATGTTTGGGTTATGAAGAGGGATCAAGTAGTGGTCATCCAAGCAACAAAGACTTCATCAAGTTTGTCAAATCTACAACCAATGACGACAACAAACCTGCAGAAACAAAGGAAGATAATCAACCACCCAGGAGGAGTAAAGAAGAAGGTGTCAGAATTGAATCTGTAGAACAAGGAAATAGTACACTCCCTGCTCAAGGAAATCATCAGCATGGAAGAAATCAATTTGCTCAAAGAAGACAAGCATTTTCCAGGTACAAAGAATTTTTCTATGGATATTGTTTCTACTGTTCTAACTTTGGTCACAAAGCTGTAAATTGTTCCTTAAGACTTAGACATGAGATATTAAGATTTCCAAGGAATAAATATCTGCCACAACAAAGATTGATACAGACAAGTAACAAACCATTACAGATTGAAAATTGCCAAATTAAGTCTAGAGACATGCAACTGAGGAGGTCAAGAAATAATAAACAGTCAATGAGTAGACAATGCTGCAACAATAACTTCGACCTATTGAACAATGAGATTGAATGCTATAACTGTCACAACTTTGGCCAAAAAGCTGCAAACTACCATATGAAGAATTAAAAAGCAGATCCAAGGATAAAGTTCTTAGATAGAAAGGCCAACACATGGAAAATGAAAGATAGTGAAAAATATGGTCTAGTACTTCCAACTCAAAAACAAAAGGCCTCCGAGAATATAGACAGTGGATGTTCCAAGCACATGACTGGAGACAAGGATAAGCTTTTGCTTATAAGAAAAATCAAAACAGGAAATGTGATCCTTGAAAATGATGAACTAGGTAAAAACAAGGCTAAAGGGATGGTGAGTTTAAGTAATGAAAAAAAGACTCTCAGGATGATCTTCCTATAGATGGGATGAAACATAATTTGATCAATGTAAATCAATTATATGATAGAGGATGTAAAGAAGTGGTCAATTCCAAAGACTGTAAGATAAATTCTATAAACTCAGGACAAGTGGTGGCTAAAATCATAATGACAGACAATAATTTTGACATTGAATCCTCCCCTGCAAGTAAAGAAGAAGATCCAGATACATTAAAAGAATGTTCAGTTTGCATTTATCCCATGGAAGAAGTAGGAGAAGAATCATGTCATAAGCCAGAAGCATAAGTTTTGAAGGTTGAGAAGTCAAACACCCAAAGCAAGTTCCTAAACAACTCCATGGCTCTGGATAATCTCTTGGATAGTCAGAGATCACCAAATGACAAATCTGGTATTGGATACAACAAGGAAGAAATAAGTACTCCTAAGAAACCTAATACAGGTCCTTCATCTGTGGAAAAGAAAATTAGGTATGGGAGTGGTTGTAGTAGTTTTTTCTTGTGATTGAATATGGTCATAAAAGCCTTGGATTGTGTGCATCATGGAAGAAAAATGAAATTGCAGTAATAGAGATCGATGAGAATCAATGGGGAGATCCAAGGGCTGTTTGAAAAGTATGAGCTACAATTACTTAGTGGTTCAGTAGGACAACAACATTTGCAGAAGAAACATTCTGTTGTACAAAATTATATACATGACATTCTGTAGAGATAACAAGAGGAAAGACCTTGTCAAGAAAAGAAAACCTTTTAGAAACAAAGGAGGAAAACCATCAAAAGCAGAGAGAGAACAGTGACAGGGGGAGTCATCCAGTTATGAGAAGAAAAGGTTGATGAAGGAGTCCTAGTAAGAGAGGTGAGCAATATTGAGTATTCTACAGAGGATACAACAGAAGCTAAAGATGAACAGGTCCAAGAATCAGAAGTTGGGTGTCATCCTGTCTCACACCTAAGAGAGTCCATCCTGTTAGGGGGAGTTTGTATTGATTGAATATCTGATACCTCCGAAAAATACCGCAACAGCTCAGGGGGAGCATGTTTTCTTTGACATTGATGTCAAAAGAGGAGAAAAGAATGTGTTTGGGTGCCTTTGTTGCCATCAATGCCAAAGGGGGATATTGTTGGCATGTTTTATAGGTAGAGTATGCTTGTCATTGATGGCAAGTACAACAACGATGATGGATTGAGTATAGGTACAATGTGCTAAGCGGGCACCAGAAGTATTTTGGGGAGACGCAATAGAGCAAGCTTGTGAAGACCAGAAGAGACAGTGCAGAGGTGCACATAGAGCGCAGAGTGTGCTTGTTATTGATGGCAAGATCAGAGTGTGCATCAATGGAAAAACAGGAACAACATAATCTCAAGAGGATTAGCGCAGAGTCACACGCAGTGCGTAGGTGTGCACCGGGGATGAGGTTAAGTCATTGCCAAAGCTAAAGAGAGATAGCGTACTCAGGATAGCGTACTGGGAGTTAGAAGAGTCAAGAGTTGAGACTCTTCATCAAAGGAGTCTCGAAATTCCGAAATGCGAAATGCCGAAATGCAAAATGTGAAAACACCTTTTTGGTGTAGGCCTTCATCATCACCGACGGTCACATCATTGAAGAGATGTAGAGAAGAGCTTGAAGAGACACGCTCCATTTTGGAGTTTGGGACATGGAGAATCGAGACTCTTTACCACAGGAATTTCGAAATCTTGAAATGTCGAAATGCGAATTAAATGCAAGATCCTATGGATCCAATCCAACGGTCCAGGTGAATTTAAGTGTGATCAGAGAGCTACTGTTGCACTTCAGATTGTAACTGGCAGAAATCACTGATGGCTTTTTCCAGAGGAATCAAACAGGCTTCAGTGTGATCACTAGACAAGATGAAGAGGCTCAAGGCATATTCCAGTGGAATGGAGATTATTCTTAGAGGTGGTTGACAGATGGAAGAGTGTTGAAGCCTGTAACTGCAACAGAGAGGATTAGCTCGACTTTGATAGAGAAGATGAAGAGTCTCAATTGTGAGATAGGCTAAGGAATCTTGGCTTAACACCCAGTGATGATGGACACATGGATCTAACTGCCAGAGAAGCTAAAGAGTGGCAATTATGATTAGGCAAAGCACTCGACATGGAGAGAGCATGCAGAAGCATGGAGAGATAGAATGCACAAGTTGCACAGAGACTATAAGTATGAAGAACAAAGAGGAGATTGAGTTGTTGTTGTTGAGGGGGATTCAGGAGTGTAGAAGGAGGAGTGTGCAGCAGCTGAAATAGAGAGAAGAGGAATGTTGCATTGGAGGTAGATGGCGCATAGAGCAGAAGTTGCAGAAGCACAGAAAGCGCAAGGCATGTGTGCAGCAAGACACTGAGACACTAAAGGAAGGCTGAGGTGCTCTGGTAGAGAAAAATAGAATATTCGAAATTGTAAGAAGATGCAGACAGAGAGACACTGATACAGGAGAACAGAGCAATATAACAAAACAGTGATAAGCCTGGTAAGCCAATGATAAATATTGTATCACTGTGATAAATTTATATATAGCAAACTTTGTATTTCAGAGTGGTTGGGAGGCGTTAAGGAGGACTGTTGTCCTCAGAGGTTCAAGTGGGTGCTTGAAGATAGGGAGTTGTAGCTTCCTTCTAGTTGGTGCTAGAGAAACCAGGGAGTTGGTGCTTCCTTCTAGTTGGTGCTAGGGAAACCAGGGAGTTGGTGCTTCCTTCTAGTTGGTGCTAGAGAATACAAAGAGTTGGTGCTCTCAGCAAGTAGCAGCTTGAAAAACAGAGGTTGTAGCCTCATTATGAGTTGGTTCTCATATGTATGATAATGTAAAGAATGTAAAGATTACTTATCATATAAAGAATAAGAGATTTTTACCTTTTGTGGGTTTCCTTAGGAAATATCTATCTCTGTGTATCTCATATGTGTGAATGATGCTGAATGGTCTATTGCTTACTTCCCTGCATTATTGTGATTGTCATTGACTGATCTGGAAAGAGTTTAAAATAAGTATAATTATTTAAGAAAGGTTACAACTGATTCACACCCCCCCTCTCAGTTGTCCAACAAATGGTATCAGAGCCGACCCCTTTATCTAAGGGTAGATCCTGGAGCTTAAACATGTCAAGTCATGAAGGGACTTCAATCACTAAGCCTCCTTTGTTTAATGGAACAAACTTCACCTCCTGGAAGGTTAGAATGAGAACATACATAATGGCCTTAGGTGCTAATGTTTGGTATGTAGTAGGGACTAGATACATAAAGCCTGTTGTGCTAGCTTCCAAGGATGATAAGTTAGAATTTATCTGTAATGCTAAGGGAATGAATTCTATCTTGAATGGACTTGCAGAAGCTGAGTTTGTAAAGGTGATGCATCTTCAAACTACCAAAGAAATGTGGGACAAACTCATTAGTAGTTATGAAGGTAATGAGAAGGTAAAATATGCCAAGCTTCAAACCTACAAAGTACAATTTGAAAAGCTACAGATGAAAGAAGATGAAACCATTGGGAAGTATTTTCTGAGAGTTGAAGAACTAGTAAATGCAATGAAAACACTTGGTGAAAAAATTGAGGAACCCTCCTTAGTTCAGAAAATTTTGAAATCTCTGCCAGATAGGTTCAACCCAAAGGTCTCAGCTATAGAAGAACTAAATGATATAAAGACTTTGTCTTTTGATCAACTTCTAGGAACGTTGATTGCATATAAAATGAGGATAGTTACAGATAAACCCACTTCTAGAGAAGCATCATTTAAAGAAGATAGGAATGAAGATTATGAGCCTGATGAAATTGAAGCAAAATTTGTGAGAAGACTAAAGAAAGGATCAGACAAGTACCAAGGTAAGATGCCCTTCAAATGTTTCAATTGTGGTAAAATAGGTCATTTCACAGATAAATGTCCACACAAGAAACACGATTAGAACTCTGAAGGTGAAAAGAAGTTCAAATCCAAAATATTTGATAAAAAGAAAAGTTTATGTGTAAACAATGATGACCCCTCAGAAGACATTGATAGTGACTCTTCCCGTGAAGATAAGGTAAATGACTTCATGTTTATGGCCAAAGAGTATTATGATAATAAAAGCACAGGCAGTGAGGCTAATGAAGAAGAAGTTGCGGTTGATTTGGAAGGAGAACTAATCAATGCACTGAAAGAGATTGATAGACTCATAATTAAGAACAGAAAGCAAAAACAATTGCTGATACAATTTGAGAAAGACAGTAAACAACCTGATGAAGACTTTATCCTGCTAAAAGTGGAATTAGAAGAGGCAAAGAAAATCGAGGACATTCTAAAACAACAGTTATTAGAAAAGAAGGAAAGATGTAAATCTCTGGAAGAAGAAGTAGTGAAAACTAAGAAAGAGTTGGAGAAGTTTCAAGCCTTGTATCATCAGAATCTGTCGAGTATCAAAGCCTCAGAAGGATTAGCCACCATTCTGAATCAGCAAAGGAATCCAAACTTGAAAACAGGTTTGGGTTATGAAGAGGGATCAAATAGTGGTCATCCAAGCAACAAATACTTCATCAAGTTTGTCAAATCTACAACCAATGACGACAACAAACCTGCAGAAACAAAGGAAGATAATCAACCACCCAGGAGGAGTAAAGAAAAAGGTGCTAGAAATGAATCTGTAGAACAAGGAAATAGTACACTCCCTGCTCAAGGAAATCATCAGCATGGAGGAAATCGATTTGCTCAAAGAAGACAACCATTTTCTAGGTACAAAGAATTTTTCTATGGATATTGTTTCTACTATTCTAACTTTGGTCACAAAGATGTAAATTGTTCCTTAAGACTTAGACATGAGCTATTAAGATTTCCAAGGAAGAAATATCTTCCACAACAAAGATTGATACAAACAAGTAACAAACCATCACAGATTGCAAATTGCCAAATTAAGTCTAGAGACATGCAACTAAGGAGGTCAAGAAATAATAAACAGTCAATGAGTAGACAACGCTGCAACAATAAATTCGACCTATTGAACAATGAGATTGAATTCTATAACTTTCACAACTTTGGCCACAAAGATGCAAACTGCCATCTGAAGAATTACAAACCATATCCAAGGATAAAGTTTTTAGATAGAAAGGCCATCACATGGAAAAAGAAAGATAGTGAAAAATATGGTCTAGCACTTTCAACTCAAAAACAAAAGGCCTCTGGGAATATAGACAGTGGATGTTACAAGCACATGACTGGAGACAAGGATAAGCTTCTTCTTATAAGCAAAATCAAAACAGGAAATGTGATCCTTGAAAATGATGAACTAGGTAAAAACAAGGCTAAAGGGATGGTGAGTTTAAGTAATGAAAAAAGAGACTCTCAGGATGATCTTCCTATAGATGGGATGAAACATAATTTGTTTAATGTAAATCAAATATGTGATAGAAGATGTAAAGCAGTGGTCAATTCCAAATATTGTAAGATAATGTTTGTAAACTTAGGACAAGTGGTGGCTAAAATCATAATGACAGACAATAATTTTGACATTGAATCCTCCCCTGCAAGTAAAGAAGAATATTCAGATACAATAAAAGAATGTTTAGTTCGCATTTATCCCATGGAAGAAGTAGGAGAAGAATCATGGCATAAGCCAGAAGAAGAAGTTTTGAAGGTTGAGAAGTCAAACAACCAAAGCAAGTTCTTAAACAACTCCATGGCCCTGGATAAGCTCTTGGATAGTCAGAGATCACCAAATGACAAATTTGGTATTGGATACAACAAGGAAGAAATTAGTACTCCTAAGAAACCTGATACATGTCCTTCATCTATGAAAAAGAAAAGCAGGTATGAGAGTGGTTGTAGCCATTTTTTCTTGTGATTGAATATGGTCATAAAAGCCTTGGATTGTGTGCATCATGGAAGAAAAATGAAATTGTAGTAATAGAGATCGATGAGAATCAATGGGGAGATCCAAGGGCTGTTTGAAAAGTACGAGCTACAATTACGCAATGGTTCAATAGGACAACAACATTCGCAGCAACAACATTCTGTTGTACAAAATTATATACATGACATTCTATAGATATAACAAGAGGAAAGACCTTGTCAAGAAAAGAAAACCTTTTAGAAACAAAGGAGGAAAACTGTTAAAAGAAGAGAGAGAACAGTGACAGGGGGAGTCATCTAGTTATGAGAAGAAAAGGTTGATGAAGGAGTCCTATTAAGAGAGGTGATAAATATTGAGTATTCTACAGAGGATACAATGAAAGCTGAAGATGAACAGGTCCAAGAATCAGAAGTTGGGTGTCATCCCGTCTCACACCTAAGAGAGTCCATCCTGTTAGGGGGGGTTGTATTGATTGAATATCTGATACCTCCGAAAAATACTGCAACAGCTCAGGGGGAGCGTGTTTTCTTTGACATTGATGTCAAAGGGGGAGAAAAGAACATGTCCAGGTGCCTTTGTTTCCATCAATTCCAAAGGGGGAGATTGTAGGCATGTTTTACAGGCAGTGTATGCTTGTCATTGATGGAAAGTACAACAATGATGATGGCTTGAGTATAGGTACAATGTGCCAAGTGGGCACCAGAAGTATTTTGGGGAGACGCAGCAGAGTAAGCTCGTGAAGACCATAAGAGATAGTGCAGAGGTGCACGCAAGGTGCATAGTGTTCTTTTCATTGATGGCAAGATCAGAGTGTGCATCGATGGAAAAACAAGAACAACGTAAGCTCAGAAATATTAGCGCAGAGTCGCACGCACTGTGTAGGTGTGCACCAGGGATGAGGTTAACTCATTGCCAAAGCTCAAGAGAGATAGAGTACTCAGGATCTTAGGTCGATCAAAGGTCGAGGCCTTTGACACTAAGAAATTCTTCCAAGTCAGGAGGATGCATAAGCTTGGGGGGAGAAGCGACAGTGATCGTTGGATCCCATTCAGAATTCCCAATGACCATCAGATATGAACTCAGATAAGACGAGCGTGCAGATGGAGGATAGATCTCGGGCGTTAGATCCGAGCACGGGGTCCGACCGTTGTTGGATCCAGGAGAACCTGCACGTTCTTTAAAGTGCAAGGTGAAGCGGGCTTATAAAATCCCAAAAGAATGAGGACCGCCCATCTTTGGGCAGGACACATGGTCACAGATCAATATTTCACTGACCAAGAAGTCAAAGGAAGGAAGTGCTCTATCCTTCCAAATCACGAAATGTGAAATGGCGAAATGATCTGAGCCATTGGATCGAGAATTTATCGGGGACGGACACGTGGTGAAAGATCAAAGCACCACAAAGACTCCATTTCGGAGTTTCGCAGACTGGGAAATCAAAGATCAAAGGAACATTAACCTTTGAAGTAGCGAACCTTGAAATCCCTAAAGGCAAGTAAGATCAACAACACAGGGATAATTGCATGGAAATATTAGAAGTGTAAACTCCATTTTGGAGTTTCGGATACCAGGATATTGAGAAGTCAAGAGTTGAGACTCTTCAACACAGGAGTCCCAGAGTTGTGAAATCCGAAATCCCAAAATCCCGAAAGAGGCACATCAACAAGAGTTTTGTAGACCAAGAAATAACTCGATTTTGAAGTTTCTGATACCGGGAGATTGAGAAGTCAAGAGTTGAGACTCTACAACACAAGATTCCTAGAGTTGTGAAATCTAGAATTCTGAAGTCCCAAAATGGGCACATAAACGAAGAGTTTCGTAGACCGAGAAATAACTCCATTTCGGAGTTTCAGATACCGAGAGTTGGAAGAGTCAAGACTCTTCATCATCATGAGTCCCGGAACCACGAAATGCGAAACGCCGAAATCCCGGAAGGAGGACGATTTCAGATATCGGGAATTGGGGATGTCAAGAAATCTTACTATAGTCACTACTACATATTGTAAAAATTCCAATGTTTTATTTGTGGAGTTATGGACAAAATTGTCCATATTGCCGCAAAATAGAGGAAATTTATAAAAAAAAAAGTTCATGTTGCCCGATAACGTTGCTCTTGCCACATTAACGTCGCTCTTGCCACGTTTTCCACTGGAACGTCGCTCTTGCCACGTTTTCCATTGGAACGTCACTCTTGCC
>ML776908.1:1222230-1248605 GCA_009831015.1 Picea engelmannii | reverse complement strand
TATTGTCTTGCTGCCTTGTTTTGGAAGGAGGTCCAAATTGCACTATCACAGCTTTACCTTTATAAATCCATGCTCTTTTTCCCTCATCTCTTGTTGCCCTAACTTTTGTCATCTCGTCCCTCCTTTCCTCTTGTTGTCTTACAATTAAGTCTTCTTATAGAAAAAACCGAGAACCCCTCAAGAACTGCTTCCTGCTTAGAATGATATCTTTATCACACAAGTTGGGCATGATGACTTTTATGGGTCTGGCTCTCTCACCATTAGGCTTACCTACTCTCCATGCTTGACATATTTGTCCTTGCCATTGGAGCTTGTCTTTCAAGAAGTCTCTTGCAAGGTCAAGAGTACATTCATTTTTCCCATAATCTTTCACTCCCTTGATAATTATGTTTGTTGCTCTATCCTGTCTTTCTTTGCTTTCTCCATCTTGCATGTTGTCAACCTGAATGTTTCTTTCTCCTTCCCTCTTAGCAGGATTGCTAATAATTTGAGCCCGGGTTTTGGAGAGTTTTGCGGAATCTCCTTTCCTCTCTTCTCTTGATGTCTCTTCATTGTTGTCTATTTGGGTAACTACTTTCCCCTTATCCTGGGATGGATTCGCATTCAACACCTCTGTATTCTCCACTGCAATTTTCATCATGTTTTGCACTTCCGCTTTCATGCGTTGCCATTCTGTTTTCCCCATTCGGAGAGGTTCCTGTAGCAATGACACTTGCTCCTTCAGAACTTTGTTGCTTTCTGCTAAAGCCTGGTTTTAGGTTATTATTCTATGGATTGTACAATCTCTTTCCAACTCTTTAGCTTCGACTACTTCCAACCTCTCTTTTACCTTTAACAGTTATTTCACATAAAGATCAGATGACCAAGTGAGAGGTGTGGATGTGGGACTATATAAGGCATAATCATCAATGACTTTTCCTTTTCCTTTGGACTTGTTGCCACATACTTGCAAAGAGGACTTGTTTGAATGTTGTTTCTTGCGAAGAACCCAAGTATTCTCCCTTTGAGACCTTTTTTTCCTTGTCTGCTCCCATTTCAAACGAGCTAGTCTTCATTTTAAAATGCCTCGATACTGTTTGGCATTAACCCAAACCCACTTTCTAGTTTTGGCTGATGAGGCAATTTTCACTTGCCCTAAAAAGTGGAAACAGAAAAACATTTCATTTTAGAGTGTGAAGCTTTCAAAGTCAACAGGGACAGTTATGTAGGTATCTTAAAAGCTAACTCTTGGAATAATTTATTAAACGAGGGTACAATGGAGAAATTGGGAGAGCTCATCATCAAGTTGAACACGAAAAGAGTTGAAATGCAGAAATCAATCTCTTTGTCTCATAAGCTATTATTAACCTCGTAAACGTTAAAATTTCTTTCATTCTTATCATCAAAATCTGTTACATGAGTAAGATTTTTTTATTTTTTTTTCATATATATATATATATATATATATATTTGTACATTTTCAAGATCAATTCAAGATGGTGAACATGTTGTTTGGGTTGAAATAGGATTCAAGTTTAGTTGGGTATAACGGATGATGGGTTCCATGGTTAGCGGCTCTCCGAAGGTGTGGGAGTACTCGCTTTAAAAAAGGACAATAATAATTGTATAAAAAAGTATTAACAAGTTGTTGTGTTTGGTAATTATACAATAAAGATTCGGTATAGAAGCGAGATGTATCTTTTTTAACTATATTTTCAAGATCAATTCAAGATGGTGGTCTATGTTATTTCTATTTATGAGTATTTTATTTTTTTAATTACCTACTTAAATTTTTGCGATATCAAGTTCCAAGAGCTCTCGAATTATCATTTCAAGGATCTTCATGAGGTGTTATTAGGAGGATGGAATTGTGTTTAATTCATTTTTGTATAAGAGGAGATTGGAAATATTTTCCTTAGGTATTATAAATAGTTTAAATAGTTAAAATTGAAAAAATTTAAAAAACAATATTATAATCTAAAATTGAAAAAAAAAAATTAACATTTTATATATAATAATAAAATTATTATAAAAAAATTATTAATCACAAGTTTGGTTATTTTTTCACTTTAATAAAAGCTTTAAGAAAAAATATAATTAAATTTAATACTAATTCACATGAATTACATAACATAGTAAAAGTAAGATTATAGACTTTTTCAAAAATCCTTTAAAATATTTTATTAAAAATATATATATAATTTATATAACTTTGAGCACATGAATCTCATTTCATTTAAGATGCCTTTTTGCAATTTAGTTAATAAAATCCTATACTACAACTAATAATAATTTTAGCCTTTTATTTTATTTGTTTTATTATATTTTTCTTGGATTTGGGTCCTACACACTATGTTATCTAAAAGACATTAAAAAGCATCAATATCGTAATAAAGAGTATAGAGAAAAGAGAATTTAAAATTGTATAAATTATTCTAAGACATAAAACATGGTGCACATTGCAATAGTTCATCTAAAGGTGAAAACCTAAAATAAAAGGTGGGGTTGTTCAAGTTATGTGAGAATAAATACCTCGTGCAAAACTAAGAAAGTAAAGTTAATTGGATGTATGACTTGCAATAGTTGACACAATTTTAAAAAAAATAAAAAATAGTGTTCTCTTTATAATAAACTATTTTGTCGACGAGCATGGAGTGCATTGAGCTACTCAAATAGATACTTCCAAAACCAAGGAAGCTTCCAAAATTTGTTGTCAATATTGACATAGACTCTCTTGCAACTATGTTAACATGCAGATAAAATAATAGAGCCATCTTATATATTTGATACACAATAAAGCAAATCTTTCCTATACATTGAATAGAGAGACTATTTGCAAATGTTATATTGCGACAAAATATATCTTAGGATTCTCTAAATGGGAGATGGAACATTTGTAAGGACTTCATTTCTTTGAGTCGGATTCTTGCCCTCAACTTGAGATTCCTCTTTTGGGATGAAGATTGGGGGGTGGCCACTATACACACCGCCCAATGAGACCTTCATAAAATTGAAAATTTTCCTTTGGAATTCTTACTCCCCTTGTTCCTATTCGTTTGAACTCTCACCTCTAGACTTCTTGCAAATACTTTTTATAATCTCAATCATCCTCTCTTCAAAACTAGCATGACAGTGGGTTATTTGTTCATCCCTCCCTCGACTGCATTCTCTTCACTAATATAGGAAGGAATAGTTTTCTCATTTGAACCTTGACCACATCTATGAAAATGGGTCTCCACATTGCACAAGCCCTCTCCTAATCATTATTGAGTGATAAAGTAGCAAAACCATTCATGAGTATGGGATGGAATTTTAGGATACTTTATCCCTATCCCTGCAATAGTAAAAACTTTGGTATGTGGTAAAATCTCCTCCCATAATATTATCACTACCATTCTAATCATGCATAACAATTCTTAAGGCGAATAAACCCTCATCCTTTGACGATTATCATCCTATTTCACTGTGTAACTTATGTTATAAGGTTATATAAAAAATTATCACCAACCAGGTTAAACGTTTCATTTCTAGGTCAATCTCCAGTGCACAGATGGGGTTTCTAAAAGGCACGTGTATCCAAGATGCTATTGGCACGGCCCACGAAAGTCTTCATAGTATTAAAAACAACAAACTAAAAGCCCTCGTTCTAAAGTTGGATTTAAGAAAATCTTACGATTGTGTTGATTGGGAGTTTCTTAGATTGATCCTTCTTAAAGTAGGATTGGGGATCCAAATGACTAAATGGATAATGTCTTGTGTTACATTCTCTTCCTTCGTTGTTCTCATCAATGGGGAGGCTACAGATTTTTTCAGAAGTGGAAGGGGTGTCAGGAAGGGATGTCCTTTATCCCCCCTTCTTTTCATCTTAGTGATGGAAGGTCCCAACAGATTACTAAAGCATAGTTTAGAGGAAGGACTTATTACAGGGATTGGGATTTCTAGATTGACAAAAATCCTTCACCTCTTGATTGTGGACGATGTCCTCATTTTGTCCAAGGCAAGTCTGTTAGAATGGAGAGTGGTCGACAGTCTTATCAGCCTTTTGAGCAAAGCCTCGAGTCTCTCGAAGAACCATAATAAATCTACAGTGCACTTTGAAGGCCTCTCAGATTTTGAACTGAACATTTTTAAAACTCTCTCGCCTTACACCTTTAGTGATCTCTCACTAGGGTTCCGATACCTGGGTTATTTCTTGAAGACTGGAACCCAACGCATAGCTGACTGGGAATGATTGATTTCAAAAGTCGCTAATAAAATTGGGTCATGGTGCAACGTGTTTTTATCACTTGGAGGGCGATATATATTGGTGAAAACAGTTTTGGAAGGTCAAACTGTTTACTGGATGTCATTGGAAGCTTTGCCACGCTTAGTTTTAAATAGAATTAGAAAAATGATGTTCCATTTTCTATGGAATGGTAAGTCGGACAACCACCGGTACCACCTCTGTAGCTGGGAGGTCCTCTCTAGATCTAAAAATAATGGTGGTTGGGGCTTCCGTAACCTCACTCATTTCAATTTGGTCTTGAATGTTATTATAGTGTGGAGGGTTTTAACTCAGCCTAGTATTTGGCAGCAGGTCCTTAGAGATAAATATTTACATAACGCCACCCTGGTCAACTGGATTAGAAGACCTTCACATTTTAGCAACTCACCTTCGAGGATCTGGTCGAGTTTCATTCGCGCGCTCCCTTTTATCAACCATTGGCTTTGTTGGTGCCCTGGAGCAGGTCATCTAATTTGAGTTGGGCGCGACAAAATCCTTGGCATTGGAGACAACTCCTTTCTCAATGAAGAGCTTATCACACTTCTAAATTAAAAGCAAATCTCTTCACTTGCTCAAGCATCGTTGGCGAGAGATCGTTTTAACTTTGCTGAGGTGTGGCGGAGTATTGCGGATTTGGAGTTGGCAGGTGTACAAGTTATTGAGTGGGATAATTACACAGTGGCGCTGAGTGGTGCAGGGATTACCCTTAGGGAAGATTCAAATGACCATTTGATCTGGACCAATGGCAACGCGTCGGGAAGGATGACTGTCAAGAATTTTTATAATGCCACTCTAACAACTCACGGTTTACCGAGTTGGAGAGGCTGGAAGGTTAAATTATGGAAATGGAGATTACAGCTAAAAATCATTTTATTTTTCTGCCTGGCCTATGAAAATAGGATCTTATCTTGGGACATCTTGCAGAAAAAAGGGTGGGTGGGACCGGGTATATGCATTTTATGCAAAGAGTCCTCTAAAGATATCACACATTTGTTCATTCGCTGCACCTTTGCAAAGTTTGTCTGGGCTATCTGCTCACATTTCCTTAATTTAAATTATTCATGGTGTGGCCAGAATCTTAATGAGTGTATGGATTTGTGTCTATTAAACAAGGCAACATAAAAAAATCTCCCAATTTTACTGAGTTGGTACATTTGGATCGAATGCAATAAAACACTCTTTGAAGGGAAGGCCCCCTCGGTTTGGATTGTGGTATACAGAACTCTAGGCGCGCTCTCTAACCTGCCCACAATCTTAAAGTCACGGGTTTTAAGATTGAGTCCAGTCATCCGATTGAACGGATACACTTTGGCTTTTTTCGATGGGGCATCCATTGTAGGGGAATCAGGTTGTGGGGCAGGGGGTTCCTTGAAAATTATAGATGGCCCGATTGTTAGATGGTTCTTCAATTGTGGTGAAGGATCAAATAACAAAGCGGAATTAGTGGGAGCATGGGCTTCTCTCTCCATCGCAAAGCTTCTAGACATTCAACATATTCAGGTTTTGGGGGATTCCAAAATAGTAATTGAGTGGCTGAAACAAAATGGTAATATCCAAGCCATTAATATTGAAGGGTGGAAACGCAAAATTCGGGATTTGGCATCATCTTTCCAAGGTATCAGCTTCCAACACATCATCAGGGAATCCAATGAGGAGGTAGATTTTTTATCAAAGCAAGCACTCTCAATGCCTAGAGGAAGACTAACTTACTACTATTGGGATGGAGTAATGGTGGGTCCTACTCATCATCTGAAAAATTTCTAAAACTCTTCCTCTATTTTTTCTTCTTGACAGTTGGGTCCATATGTTTGGGACTAGCGTTCAAAATCCTTTATGTTATTTACTTATTTCAACATGGTGATTCTGTGTACTCGAGTATCAGTTTTCTTGTCTCGTAAGACAGTAATGATCAACTTTTTCGTTTGTTGATGTGGGGCTTGTATCCCCGGAAGAACTAGTCACTTTGTTTTCCTTTGTCTTGGCGATGTAAAAATTATATTACTAATATAATGTGCAAATTTTATTTTGGGGAAAAAAAAGTTGCATGAATAAATGAATACATGGAAGTGGCACATTGTGTTCCTCCATGCAAATATGAATGGGATGATGCATTTTGTTTTTATGGAGGAAATGTTGAGATGTTGACAAAGATGTACTATCATTCCATGTGAAGGTCGTACAACCATTCCTCAATAGATGAAAAAAGAGGGGTGATGTTGCAAACATGAACTTTATTATCAATGAAGTCTTTAGATACAATAAGGATGGTCCGCTAATATTTTATTTGCTAGGTAGTTGAGCTACATATATGACCTATCACCCTTGCATTAACATATAAGGACCCTTATATTATTGATCTGTAAATTGTTGTGGATATTCCACTAGAATAGTTCGTCACAACGGATCCGATAAATAAAAATTGAAATCTACACTACGAAGGTTAAATTCCTTTAGATTCCAAAATATTTAATTATTGGTTTTTTGCTTATGCATTAAATATATAAAAATGAAGAAAATAGAGAACAGTAAAATACAATCACACACCGTCCTCAAAATAACACAAATATTTTCTCTTGGAAACCCTTACGAGAGAAAACCCAACTAGAAGGTGAGGCTGCTATGCTCTCTTTTCTCTCGTATGGAAATAATGCAAGTACAAAAGAGAAGGCACTCTCTATGGTGTTACCTAAGACCTGTAGCCTATTAGGCTGCCATAGAACATTAACCCCCTCTATTATGCACTATAATTTCCCACTCCTAATTGTTCTGTTGTATTGTGGAACAAAATACAATAACATAGAATGGAAGCCCTTCTCCTCCCAGTGACTTGGTATTTAACATAGTCCGATAATCATCTAGGGGCAGGTTTTTTACTTCTTCAACCCTCAAATGTGATACGGTTTTGGACCTTCTAGAATATTCTTGAAATTACATATGTGGCTAGCCCTATATGCATGAGTAACAGGGGTTGACGTGGCATCCTCTTGTACCATGGTGCTCAACACGGTAGGTCAACTTGTGGGAGGCATAACTTTTTCATACGAGCTCTAATTGATGTGATTTTTGCACCATTGGAAAGATCTCGATGAGTGGAATAACATCACAAGGTTTGAGCGATTTTGTGAAAGTTTTGACCCCAAAAAATGTCATATGCTACCTCAAAATGTCTCTCGAAGGTTTCAAACCTCAATTTTCCAAACTGGGACGTACCATTAAAATGACCTTGTAGTCGATTCCTCCATTTTTTTCCACTTTGAAAACATTGAGATAAATGACAAATAATATGATGATCCAATCTAGATCAACCGCTAGCATAATCATGGACTTTTATAAAAGTTATTTATAGAATGTGACTTTATTACATTGCACTTTGTATTGGAGTATTAATACTTTAACAAATCCAAGATAATTAATTAGTCATTTCTCGTGAGGAGTGTAGATTTATCTCATTTAGATGATCTATCACAACTTTTGAATCATCTTCATAGAATTCTCTTGAATTTAAGCATTATAATTTTCATAATATCTATTATGAAGGTTTTCATTTCAACTCGGTTCTTATTTCCTTCACATTCTACATACAAGTTCTCTAAAGTCCATACTTCAAATAAATAACCATAGATGCTCAACA
Organism: Picea engelmannii; assembly: GCA_009831015.1. Taxonomy (NCBI): domain Eukaryota; kingdom Viridiplantae; phylum Streptophyta; class Pinopsida; order Pinales; family Pinaceae; genus Picea; species Picea engelmannii. The sequence continues at coordinate 1,240,731 of ML776908.1, read as the reverse complement.
TAAAAATGATACACATTAGGAAATTAATTTTTTCTTTGTTGGCCGAATTATTTCTCTATTTCTGCTTGTTGGGTGAGTTCCTCTATGGCATTATCTTTTATTATTTTCGACAAAAGGAATCAAACTACGAGGGATAAACTTTTTAGTGCAGTATTTAGAGATTCCACTCAATAATATTGATATATTAAACCTTTATAGTGACTATGCAATTGATGCCTACAATTATATAGCATATTTCCCCCCTTTTATATAGGATTTCAAACTAAAAAACCACCACTATACTCAAGAGATTCAACAAATTTCACCCAACTTATAGTACAATTCAACCAAGTATCCATTAAAACAAGACTAGACTATATCTAACCTTCCAGCACCAATGAACTAAAGAATTCCTTTTCACATCATTTAATTTCAAATGTTTGTCATGCATACGTTGAAAATTCATTATAATTGTTTTGCTAATTTTTGTGAATTGTTACACCCTCCAAACACTTTTCCCGCTAACTTGTTGTGGTTGGATTGATAAGTGCAATGGAATTTCCTTGGAGGGTGTTGACGCCTCAACAACTCCCCCTTCATTTTTGCTCAAAAATGAGGGCCCCCCATTAAAGTTTAGCTTTTGATGCCTAATCTACTACTACTAAAAGCCTATTATATATTCTACCTCAGGGGTTAGGAGGTTTGATCCTTATTGATTGTTGATTTTTCATGATGCCCCTTGAGCCTTGTACAAATTATGCCCATGCCCGAATCATGGGTTTTTACTGCTCCTTCTATCCTTTGACATGTTCCTTGTAAACAACCATTTGAGACTCTTTGATTCATTGATCACATGTATTGAGTCCTCTAAGTTAATGTTTGAATGACATTTAGCTTTTATTTTTCTACGATGACTTCATGCTACCTCGAAGGAATGATGCAAATTTGAAAAGAAGATGTGTTTGTCTAAGGATGAAGGAAATACATGAGACATAAAGGTCTACAATAACAGAGTCAAAATAAATAGATGTCAAGATGTGTTATGATTGAGGAAAGGCACTTGAAGGCTAATATTACAATGTGATCATGATGTTAAGTGGTCCTAAGGTCAAGTCTGAGTAGCGTAGGATGACTTCTATAATGCATCATTAATCCTTGTTTAATAGACCTAGGTAGCATTCCATTGAAACTTTTAGGATTATTGATGTCACTAATTGCCCCTTTGAATCTAAGTTTTAATCATTTTATTTGGCTTTGTTCTTGTTACCCCCCATTTATGAGGGTAACTAAGGAGATGATGTTTCGAGGCTCGCATGTTATATACAGGGAGTCTCAAGAGATAGGTGAGTAGATAGAGTCCCTCCTCTTACCACACATCACCATTGATCAACAACAACATCGTCCACTGCACCAACTTGGCCCATAGAGGACAACAGGTCTTGCTTCATGAGGTAACAAGTTCAGTCTCATGATAAGTGTCAATTTAATAATTGAAGCATTTGAACATGTTGCAAAGGGTCCTTTCTTGATTTTGAAAGCGTTTGCTTGGAAAATTTGCCTTTTGCCTCATTTCACCTTGGTCGTTGTCATGTTTTCCTAGTAAGTAGGCCACCCTTGGGAAAAGGGATACTACTAGGGGGTCTCCTTAAAGGGTCATCGTACCATTCTCGCACATACTTATCACTTTTCACACTTCTTCCCTTTAGTTTCATCATCTTTTGGGTCTTCAGGCATATTGACCAGAGAAGGATTTGTACCACATTTCATGGGAAGAAGGGGATAAAGGACTAAAGGGCTTGTAGCTAGCGAAAGATAAAAGACATGCATTATCCTCTAGATGCTCGTCCTAAAGTCTTGAGAGCAATGAAACACTTCTCCACAAAATTCAAGGACCTATAAAATAAAACACATAATTAATAAATTCTCCCTTGTTGAGTGAATGCATTTTGTGGTGTCTCTTACTTTCCTTGTACATGATACTTTGTGTGTTCCTAGCTTCAAGTAGAATTGGGGTGCTCCTTACTTTCCATTGCACACAGTACTCAATGCTTTGGACCCTAATCAATTAATGGCAAATAAAGGGCTTGAAAAAAGGTTGCATTGCAAACGAGGATGCAACACACCCTCTACAAAGGCACCTATAAATGAGACAATATGAGCCCTTGTATGTCAAGAAACCCCATGCCCAAAAGTCACACCCCCATCCACCTCATACTCTTTTACATGACTTAGAGCGGGTCCTCTTGGGAAACACTCCTTGACTTGGGGAATTATCTACCCAATAGAACACCATGACAACCCTCCCATACTCAAATTTGGCAAGTTGTATAAGGTCTTTGAGCATTTGTTTGTTTTGAAAAGGGGGAATTTGATGCACATGTTTGGGTGGTTCTTTCATTAAATACGGCTTATTTGGCATCATACATGTGACTTGTGGACCCTTTGAGGGCGTACTTGTGTGTCTTTGCAGGACCTTGCCAGGTGAAATCTTTTCCATGGAGGGACTAGGTCACTTGGACCTTCATTGGGGCTTGAAGCCCACATGTTGGATGATGCGCCCCCACTCATTGCACACTTGAAAAGATAAACATTTCCTTTGGAGATAATTGGACAACATGAGATGATCACATCATGGCCCCTTGCACCTAAACGTTGGCCTTGGGAGGCCTAGGATGCCATATCCTAACCCTTGACGTCACCTTTTCTTGATGAGGTTTTGATGGGGTTTGATGATGATTGCAACTTCCCCAGCCTTCCAAGTTGGGCCATGTCACACAATCTCAATTTCATCCTCTAGGATATTCTTTGTAGCATCCCAAGCTCACTACTGGACAATGCCACTTCAAAATTCCCAGTGCATGTATACTACTTATAATGCTCCTTGTTACAAGTAGACCAGATTAACTACGCACAACCTTAAGGCACTACACCAAGACTCGTGTTGAGTCTAGCTCTATGAGCACACTTCTTTTAATACAATCATAGTAGCGGAATAAATGTCACAAATACTCTCCGTGCTTTATCCCTTCAGTACACACACACACACACATTGTTGTACACGCAATGCTCTGCACACCTAAAACTATTGTGCACAATCAATCCAATGTTGCACGCATATTCTAACACCTTTGTGCGCGTGGACCGCTTTACTGTGCACTCGACAAATCATACTATGCCTTGGTATCTTCTAATCATACCACAAAGTTTAACTTACATGAATACTTAGGAATTGCCATAGTTCTCATGATATATATATATATATATATAACATTTCACAGAGTTAACCACAATATGCAGATGCAAATTCATACAGAAGAAAAACCCATTTAGAATATAAGATTAGAGCACACAATAATTAAACAAGCCTATGAAGGACACTTATCTCTTATGAAAAGTCACCAACTACATGCAGGACTCAGATGTTCCTCCTAGCTATAGACTATGCCACTCATAATCTTTCAACAACAGTTCACCCCTGAGTTGGGCTTAAACTCCACAGAGAAAAGGGTTCCTATATGATTTAGGATGATCTAAGGAACACTCACAGATGTCTAGGAGGATCTGGAACACTCATAGAGGTCCCAGGGGATCCATAAAAGTTCAAAATTCAACCGTCTCAAAAGTTTGTGAAAAGGACATTATTGCGTAGAACTCGTCGTCGACTTTCCAATGGCGCAAACGATGCGTCAAACAAAGTTTGTATGCAAAAGGTATGAGTAGACAAAGTTTGGTCAAACTAGGAAAAATGGGGGTGCCACGTGGCACCACCAAAGGGTGACACTTGGCATGCTGACGTGGAATTGGTGACATGGAGTGATCGTACAACTGACTGGGAAACACATGTGGTTCAATCATAGTTTGACAAGTGGCTTCCAAGTGGTCCAATGGTTTGTTGACATGTGGAAAGGTTAGCCAATGAGGGGCTACACACTTGCAGCCCCTCATTGGCCAGTAATGGTTAAGGTTGTGTAAAATTATTATGGATTCAACATGGTTCGACCCCATGACCTCCATAGCCACCAAAAGTCTCCCCAGCCAACATGCCACACGATGAAACTTAACCATATTATGTTTCAAATTGTATTTAAATTTAAATAAAGTTTCATGCGGAGAGGGAAAGGGGTCGAGGACTAGCCCCATCCCTTGGTCTAATTGTATTTCATGTAACCATAGTCCAAAGCACATGGAGCTTAACCATATGTGATGGGTTTTAAACTATGTGTATCGTTATATATTGACCGTATAACAAATATGTTAACGAATATATATATATAACTAACCACCGAATATGCCAAGATCGCGGAGAATAGAACCCCCAACCTCCACCATTTTAGCGTGAGTTTTAACCAACACCCCAACGCCCCATATTTGGCAAGATTCCCACCTAATTTAGCATATAGTTGCCAACTAATTTCAGGACTTAGTTAGAGGGACAACCTATTTAATGGCGCACACCCCAACACATTGTACACACATTCCAATGTGGGTTTTTTCCTTGTAATGTGTGCCAAGGGTATGAGGCTACATCGTGAAGTGTGTTGGGGGTCACCTTGACGAAATTTCAAGTGTTTGATATCAATTTTGCATGATTTTTTGCCAGGAATTCAACAATGTACTATGTTTCTGCATTTGAACAACCAATTTTTGGAGTGTCTTCAAATTGTGTTTTTGTAAGCCTATATTGTAATGTAATTTGGAATTTTGAGATGATGAAGAACAATCATGATTTTTAAAGGGACTTTGAAGATGCAGTGATGTATGTCAATTACATGTGTATTTGAGTTCTTTTAATTTTTGTTGTATTATCTGATTTACATTTAAAGTTATTCATCAGTTTATGAGTTTATGGATAAGTAAGATATTCACATAATTTTTGCAAATAATCAAGCGATCTTCATTTATATTCTTGAATCTAGTCGGAAGTTTAGTATTTGCATATGAACTAATTGACATCTAAGGATTCTTTGGGATGAATTGATATCAAAGTTTGTTGATATCTAAGGATCAAATTGGTATCAGAACTCGTGTGGTATTTTGAGATCATTATCGCCAAGCTATGGTCTGATATTCAACAAAAGACTTGGTCCAAGGTGCCAACTGCTACAACTAGCCGATAGTCCCTCATTCTCCACGTGCTTGTTCCATCCCAGGAAGTGTGCCCCTTCTCTTCTCAACAGTCCTTTGGCTACCCCACTTCCCTTTCGAGGCTTCAACAATAGGATGGATAGGAAGTCTCAGAGCCCTGTAGCTAATGCCCAGCGCACCAAGGAACAATTCCCAGGAAACTCTCACCTGAAGAGAGTGCTCACGAGCCTGACAACCCACCTCTTTGACAGTAAACAATCCTTCCCCAAGCACAAGGTTAAGAAAAATGACAATAAGTTACAACAAAATACCTATTCCTTCACCGAGGAAATCCATCTGAACGATCCCTGAATGAGTGATAATTCGTCGAATTACACTAAGGCCAACAATATATATTGCATGCCTTCAAATCGACACTTATCACCTTCAGAAGTAGCTTTAGTCACTTGGTGACTTATTCCCTACCCTCAGGAAACTTAGGATAAATACATATCCATAAATTAAACTTCCATAAATATTAATAAAATATTCCCTTGACTCAAGTTTCCCCTTTTTCCTTTTTTCATGGAGTTTAGCCCCTGTCTCTTTTTTTTCTAAGTTGAGTTTGCACGCAATGATGTGATTATATTAACAATCTTGAGTGTGATTACATTTACAATCCACGAGCACTGGCCTTTTGCATCCAGGCTCACTAGCCTTAAAATACAAGCATATATACAAAGGCTCAATGGCCTCAAAACTACACGCTTAATCTGGTGTGCGCAAAACTATGAGATGTGCACACTCTTCCTTTAGTGCGCCATCCTCGCACACTTACACAAATGTGCACTACACTATAAAATGTGTGCTTTCTTTCTTTGATGCAAAAACCTCACACAATCACCAACTAAGGGATGTGCACATGAAACTGAATCCAAGACTTGATACCAACAACTCACCAGCTTATATATATATTTGCATCTGGGGTTGGCCTAGGGGTATTACATTCCCCTCCCCCTTATTTATGCATTGTCTTCAGTGCATTACATACACATGTGTACTCAAAACTTCAAAAGTCTTCAAAGAGATGTGGATACTCAACCCACATAGCATCCTCATGTTCCCAAGTTGCATCCTTAGGACCGTAACAGGTCCACTGAACCGTTACTAGCCCTACTACGTGATTCTAGACCGTCTTGACCTTCTGATCCAATATGCACATTGGTTGAACTCAAAAGTTGCCCTCTTGCTCCACCTGAATCACACTCCAATCAATGACATGATTATCATCGGGTACATACTTTTTAAGTAAAGATACATGGAATACATTATGAATACTCAAGGATGTAGGTAGAGCCAACATATATGCGACATGAGCAATCCTCTCTAGGATTTTGAATGGCCCACAATATCGTGTTGCTAGCTTAGAGCAATTCATCAACTCTAGGGAACTTCGTCTTGATTTTAATTTTAGGAACACATGGTCACCCACTTTAAATTCTCTAAAAGTTAAGCCTTTATCTACGCAAGTTTTCTGTCTGTCTTAGGTAGCTTTTAAATTTTACTTTATTTTTACCATCCACTCTTCCATTTCCTGGAGCAGATCTAGCCCAACTACTATGTGATTTGTTGGGTTATCCCAACTCATATGTGTGTTGCACCTTCTACCATACAATGCTTCAAATGGGCTCATCCTTAAAGATGTTTGATATTCATTGCTGTAAGAAAACTCTACCAAATGCAAGTAGTCTTCCCATTTTGAAGGCTTATCCATCACATATATCCTTAGCATATCTTTTATTACATGATTTACCCTCTATGTTTGTTCATTTGTCTTAGGGTGATATGTTGTGATAAAGTTCATACTTGTCCCAATTCCTTTTAATAATCCCTTCCAAAAATTCGAAGTGAACTTGGGATCTCTGTTAGACACAATTCCCTTAGGCATACCATGCAATTTAGCAATTTCTCGCATGTATATCTTAGCAATGTTGGCTGCCTTGTGCATTGATTTCATTGGGACAAAATGGGTAGCTTTAGTAAGCTTGTCCACCACCACCATAATAGAATCACGTTGCTTGGTAGTCCTAGGTAAATTAGTTATAAAATCCATCGTTATAACTTCTCACTTCCACTCAAGAATGGGCAAAGGTTGTAGCAAACCAACTTGATGTATGTTCTCGGCCTTGACCTTCTCACATTTAAGACATCTAGTAATAAAATCAACAACTTCCTTTTTCATACATGGCCAATAGTATTGCTTCTTGATTGCGACAATTGCCTTCTGGTAACTGGATGTCCAGTATAAGGAACCTTATGCATATCTGACAATATCAGGATTTTCAACTCTTGATCATTTGGCACATAGACTCTGTGTCTATAAACGAGGATCTCATCCTCTCTCAACTCATAACCTTCCAAATTTTGTTGTGACATACCTTACGGTAAGTTCACCTTTATGTCCATATAACGCAGATCTGATTTGACAACTTCTAAAATTCCGTCGCACAAATTTGTCTGGCACATGCTAACGGTTGTAGTGTGCATCTCATGCACCCTCCTGCTGAGTGCGTCAACCACCTTGTTCTCTTTTTCTCTGATATGATTTATGTCAAGGTCATACTCACTAAGGAACTCTAACCACCTGCTTTGTATGGAATTTAAACTTGGTTGTCCAAACAAATACTTGAAGCCACTATGGTCTATCCTCGGCTCAATTCTTTTACCCATAAGATAATACCGCCATGTCTTCAAAGCATGCACTATGGCTGCCAATTCCAAGTCATGAGTAGCATAGAGCCTTTCATTCTCTTTCAACTTTCTTGATTCGTAGCACACCACATGTCTATTCTGATTCATGACTCCACCAAGTCCTTCCTTACATGCATATGTGCACAGAACGAGGTCTGCAACATGATCAACAATTCTCAAAATTAGCGAACTTGTCAACAAACTCTTCAAGTGATGAAAACTCCTTGCACAATCTAGAGTCCACTCAAATCACACACCTTTCTTCTGCATGGATGTGATTGGATGCGCAATCTTTGAGAATCCTTCAATAAACCTTATGTAGTACCTGCTAGCACATAGAATTGTAGGGGTAAAAAAGAATCACTTTGGTTTTGTTTTTGAGTCACAACTTTGATCCTTACATCATTTCCTTAACATGTCACACCTCCAAGTTCTACACAAGTTTCTCCTTGTCACCATCCATCCGTTTAAGTGTCAAGTCAAAGTTGGGTGTATGTGCTACCAACTCACTAGGAGAGTTCGAAGTGTACTCTAAGTACCTCATGCATTCATTTTTCATCATTACAATTAAAGGATCATGTCAAAAGGATTTCATTGTTTTTAGAGTCTACATTTAACCACTTCTTCAGGGATTATGTCATAAGATCTACTAACAGTCTCCTCGAAGTGTGCAATATGTGTTTTAATTTGGCGCTGTGAACTAGCGTTGCGAACCAGGCGTTACGAACTAGCGCTGCAGATTGGCTGAAGAGGAGCATTGGAGGTTAGATAGCTTGCAAACACATCTGTTCAAATTCATAAACATATGCATCAAGCCCAGGTCTACCAGGTACTCCATGAGAGTTTCCATGTTGTTTAAAGGTTGAGAGAAGGTTTTTGTTGGTTTATCTATCGGCGTTGTAAACTGTCAAATTATTTTGCTGCCATCTTTCAAACTCACCATGATGATCTTTTGAACCTTGCCCACCAGACGAGGCTGCCTTTTGACCTCATTCATCTTTCCCATTGCTCATAATTTACCCGTTCCATTGAATTTTTCCCAGTGCTGCGAACTGGTTACTCTAGCGCTAGGAACCCCCTGTTCCACCATGACTAAAACCTTCATCTTCTGCATCTTTAAAAGTTAAGTTTTGAAAGAGTGAATCTACACCCATATCAAACTTGAAATATGTGATTGATCATCTGTTTAACCAAGTTTAAAGATTGCAAACATCATCATGTTGTTAACTGATATTTATATTGATGAAAAAACCTTGTTTTAGCAGAGAATTCACATTTTGTCTCCCTTTTATTATAACTCTCAGTTGTTGTTCCTTATCCCTCATGTTGAAAGAGTGTCTTCTCTCATACCTCAATGTGTACAGAGTAAGGTGCATAAAGCTTTGTACAAGGTCAGAGACTTGGATTATAGGAAGAAGCTTAAGGGAGTGATGGGCATGTACCATGAGACCATTGATAAGGAAAGATTTTTAGCCAAAAGATTCTTGCCCCTCCATAGGCAGCTCATAAATCTTTACAGGCAAAACAAATCTCATCAATCTCCTTTACTTGTGAGGTGTCGAGAAGGTCAGCCCTCACTGGAGTTAACGCCAGTTGGTGTCGAATTTCGGGAATTGGGGATACGAGAGGTAAGGAACTTACGACCTCGCAAGTGTCGATTTCCCGACGAGGATTTTCTCGATAGAAGCAAAGAACACGTGGGTGAATGTTCATCGGGTTTCGGGGTTTTATAATCTCCATTTTTCACGAGTACAGGACTCGCGATCCCGCGAGGTCCGATTTCCCGATATAATAACATGGGAGTCATAAGGAGAATATTTTGTGGGTGCAGAAAAGTCCCGATAAGGGATTTGAAGAACCTCTTTTGTTCTTCGGGCCTAGGGAAGAAAAGGTCCTGGTGAGAGCAGACGTGCCCCGGGTGGCCGTTTGCGTCAAGTGGTATCAGAGCAAGAAATTTCTCTGTTTTCTATAGCAGAGAAGAAAAGGAGAATTCACCATGTCGCCTAGAAGAAGAGGTAGACAATCACCCGACCCAGAGAGGGAAAGGGAATTGTCCAGAGAAAGAGAATTGTCCAGAGAAAGGGAAATGTCTAGAGACAAAGACAGGCAAGTACAGAATCCAGAGGTGGAAAGAGGAATGCGAAATCTTCGTGCCAGAATGGAGGACATGGAGATAAGAGAAAGGCGAAGAGCTGATGCAGGGTATATCAGTGAATCAGAACCTGAAGGTGATGCTGGATGTGAAGAAGAAGAAATCCCAATAGAAGATGCAGTTAATGAGCGTTTAATTAAGGCTATCGCTCGGATGAGTTCGAAGACAAAGATGGACATTCCATCTTATGAAGGGAGTCTGGATGCGGAAGAGCTGTTAGACTGGATTAGAGCTCTTGACACTTACTTCGATTATGAAGATATCGAAGATGACAAGAAGGTCAGACATGCTGTCACAAGATTAAAACGACATGCAACATTGTGGTGGGATGAACTGCAAGCTGACAGGCGTTGCCAAGGCAAGCAAAAAATTAAGAGCTGGGACAGGATGATTGTAAAGATGAAGGCAAAATTCATTCCCAGGGACTATCAAATTTCTCTGTTCAGGAGGATGCAGAACCTGAGACAGAAGATGATGACGGTGAAAGAGTACACCGAGGAATTTACAGGTTGAATATTCGAGCAGGTCATCGTGAAAGCAATGACGAAAAGGTGGCCAGGTATATGAATGGCCTGAGGTATGAAATTCAGGATGAACTAAATTTGGCAACCATCCGAACGGTGGAGGATGCTTACCAATTGGCTCTGAAAGCTGAGGAGAAGCTGAGCCGTAAACAAGGCCAGAGGGACAGGGGCAGGAATCAGCCCAAAGGCAAATCAGTTGCCCAGGATAAATACCAAAAACCCAAGGAAGACTGGAAGAAACCTCAGACTCAGATTGAAAGAGGTGGAACCTCACAGAGAAGGCCATATTCTGAGCAAAGAGAACAACAAACCGAACAGAGAGGAGGATATGTTGATAATAATAGATTTCCTCGTACTAGAGGTAGAGGAAGAGGAAGAGGTGGAGTCATCACATGTTACACATGTGGAAAGAATGGGCACAAGTCAGTTGACTGTCCAGATAGAAAGAAGGATGGAGGAGAGACTCACATCGTCGAGGCACAGAGGCGAGATGTTGAGGCAGAGTACGCTGAAGATGGAAGATCGTTGGTGATGCGAAAAGTCCTTTTGACGCCAGAGAAGGAAATGGAGAACTCAGCGCAGAGGAACAATCTTTTTAGGACTGCTTGCAAGACCAAAGGTTGGGCATGCAAAGTCATCGTGGACAGTGGAAGCACAGACAATCTCGTTTCAACCGAGATGGTGGAGGGGCTGGAGTTGGAAACAACCGATCACCCGAAACCATACAAAGTTTCATGGCTACAGAAGGGACATCAGGTAAATGTCACTAAACAGTGCCTAGTTGAAAATAGGAGGATATAATGATAGAATTGTATGTGATGTTATTCCTATGGATGTATGTCATTTATTGTTGGGTAGGCCATGGCAATATGATAGAAATGTAATTCATGATGGGAGAAATAATACATATACCCTGGAAAGGAATGGGAGGACCCATATGTTGTGTCCAATTGAAGATAAAGAAGTGAAGTCGGAGGTAACCAATAGAGTACTTCTCATGAGTGGGAAATAACTTCTTACCGAAGTTAAGAAGAAGGAGGATCCACAATTCTTTGTGGTCAGAAAACCGAGAATTGTTCTGACTAGCACAAGAGTGGACGATTTGCCAGAAGAAGTTCAGGAACTGCTGGAAGAGTTCGTTGATATTGTAGTGGACGAACTACCTCATTCGTTGCCACCAATGAGGAGCATAAGTCACCACATTGATCTCATACCAGGGGCTAGTTTACCAAACAAAGCCGCATACAGGTTGACACCGCAGGAGAATGAAGAAGTTAAAAGACAGGTTCAGGAGTTGTTGGACAAAGGCTTGGTCAAGGAAAGTTTGAGTCCGTGTGCTGTTCCAACAGTACTCAGTCCGAAGAAAGACGGAGGCTGGAGGATGTGCACTGATTTGAGAGCCATCAACAAGATAACTATCAGGTATAGATTCCCATTGCCAAGAATGGATGATCTGATGGATTGCATAAGTGGAGCAAATTTTTTTTCAAAGATAGATTTGAAGAGTGGATATCATCATATTCGTATGAGAGAAGGTGACGAATGGAAAACAACATTCAAGACAAACGAAGGTTTGTACAAATGGCTTGTCATGCCGTTTGGGTTGACGAATGCACCGAGTACCTTTATGAGGTTGATGAATGAAGTCCTGAAGAAATTCATCGGAAAATTTGTCATCGTATATCTGGACGACATATTGGTTTTCAGCAAGACAAAGGCTGAACACTTGAAACATTTAGCTATTGTGATGAAGAGATTACAGCAAGAAAGACTGTTGATAAATATGAAGAAGTCCTCATTCATGAAGACAAAACTCATTTATTTGGGGTTTATTATTTCAACAAATGAGTTGAGGATGGATCCAGATAAGGTGGAGGTAATCAAGAATTGGCCATCACCAAGAACCATATTTGAGGTGAGGAGTTTTCATGGACTGGCTAGTTTTTACCGGAAATTCATCAGGAATTTCAGTGGAATTAGTGCAACAATGATGGATACAGTGAAGAAAAGACATAAATCTTTTCAATGGATGGAAGAGGCCGAGAAGAGTTTCAACTTGTTGAAGCGAAAGATCACAGAGCAACCAATTCTGGTGTTGCCAGATTTTCAGAAAACATTTCAGGTAAAATGTGATGCAAGCGGGTTTGCAATTGGAGCGGTCTTGAGACAGGAGGACAGGCCGATTGCATATTTCAGCGAAAAGCTGAATGAAGCGAAGGAGAAATACTCCACATATGATAAAGAATTCTATGCCATCATACAGGCATTGAAGAAATGGAGGCACTATTTGATTCCAAAGGAGTTTGTTTTATATAGTGATAACCATGCATTACAATATGTGACTCAACAGGAAAAGTTGAATCAGAGGCATGTTAAATGGGTAGAATACATGCAAAATTCCACTTTTGTAACAAAACATATTTCTGGTACTGCTAACAAAGTTGTTGATGCTTTGAGCAGGAAAAGTTTGATGTTACAGGAGTTAAAAGTCAGGACGTTAGGCTTTGATGATCTTAAAGACATGTATGTAGATGATCTCTCATTTGACTATACCTTCATTTTGACTATCCCTCTTGGCAGTAATCTGTGAAAGGAAAGCCCACTTTGACCCTTGAGCCTTAATCCCTTGATCCTTTTCCTTCAGAACCCCATATTACTAGGGACGTCTCCCTTGGGATTAGCCACCCTGAATAGAAAGAGCTCCCCATCGAGGTGACAATGGGTGGGGAAGCTCCTGTTATGCCAGTTTGAATCTTGCCTTCAAGCTACTAAACCTATCCTACAAACTGAGCGATAACATAACCTAATGTAAAAATTTAATCCACTGGAAATAAAGAGGAAGGGAAGAAGAGTTACCTAGTTCAGACGGTTTCTAATTTCGTTTCCTGACGCTCCCGCAATCACCAATTGACTCTCGGAGGTATTTTCGTCCAATTTTCACTATTTTGGTAAAAAATCAAAATGACATAGTAATTTTTGGTTTTTGTTACTATTTATAACAATTTTTACCCACTTTCTATAGTTTTGAGTCATTTTTTCGCATAATGGACTAATATAAAGGTGGATTGAGTTGGCTTTTGTAGTTTTTACCAGGGATTCTTACGGATTTCAACGTTATGTTGGTCATTCGTCACCACAGGCAGGTATTTTCACTACCCAACATATAGGATAGGTATCCACTCCATTATGCATTTTTGCATTATCCTATAACTGTCACTTTTTCGCCTTAGGTACGAACCCATTTGTTGCGACATGGAACCTTCCATATGCTATAAGTAGTGTCGTTATCAAGTGGTAGAGACTTACTAAACATGGGTGCCCTAGTTAGATGCTTTGCTTCATTTGGTGCCCATGCAAAGTTTTTTCCATAGGACCAGGAATCCTTCATAGCTAGTACATGACATTATGTTGATCCTCATTCCTCACTCATAAACATGCTGAATTATACCTCGAGGACTCCCAACCGAGTTTAATTTAATCTCTTTTCCAACTCATCTTCAAAAAGAGAAAAGATTGTCGAGTGAACTTGTCTCTTTCACACTCTTAAATTAGATTAGAAAGGACGTATATTTGGCATAAGTTTATCCATTTTTCACACCAAGTAGACTAAATGCCATGAAAAAGGACATTTTTTGGCATTAAGTTGTGATTGCATATCATGTTCTTGCTTGCAGTATTGAGCCAATAGCCGGTTCTCGCTTTGCATTATAAATTGTTTGGCTCAACAATTTTTGCATCCTCAACCAAGTAAAACCTTGTTTATATCCTTCGCAATTTGACACCCTATACCTAGGAGGGAACATTCCCTGGAGTGTCCATCTCCCGCATGCATCTTCTTGCATTGAGCATAGGTATTTTCCACTACTGGAACTAGTTTTGCTTACTTGCGACACTTGTTTCCTCCTCTGTATCATAGCATTCATTTGTCTATGAAAAAACAAAAAAAAAATGGGCGGGAAGGGAGTATTATCTTATGTTGGTAGCAGTCGTGTCGCCTTTGAACAAAGCACAAAGTTATTGAGTCCATTTATCATCATAATTTTGGGATTAGCATGGCCTTTGGAAGTTGAGCTCCTTACAGAGTCTTCTCTACCGACTAGTTACTCTTCTAGTCCCTATAGAGAATCTCATTGATGCCTCCTACATCTCATGGTTCCATCATCGGGTCTATACTACCAGAGTCCTCCATATTTCTCATTCTCTAGTTCAAAGGATGTCTATCAACCTGTGTCGGCCACTCCTTAGAACTCTTGACTTTGCATGTCGACCATACCCTCAGTTTGTCTCACAATCACATGATATTATAGTCCTATCATGCACCCTGGTCCTACTTTCATCATTGGTAGGAAACCTTGAATCCAGTAGTAGACACTTCATCATTGGTCGTTGACTGGGTGGTTTTCTTTGTGTTTGATGGCAAGACATCTATTCACACATTGGGATTCATGCAATGTCTTAGATTCCATTAGCCTTATTGGTGGTTTCCTCGCCTTTGTCAACATTTTTCATCATTGGCTGCTATTCAGAGGGTCTTTTTCGTGTACCGCTAGCACTTGGCACATGCGAAAGATGCACAGGGTTGTTGGTTCATGAACATGTTCTTCGTCCGATTTCCACCAAATCATGAAGCTCCTCCTTTGTACCTCATGCTGACTAATGAGAGATGGCTTAATTCTCTCCTTTCAACAAGTCTCTTTCCATCGACTTCAGCTCATATATTCTCGAAACGAGACCTAGAGTCTTATGAGTACCTTGAGGCTTGCAATCATTAGTGGCATTCTCTCTTGCCATCGACAGTTGGGAATACATCAATGTCTCCTAATCGATGGATTCTTTAGGTGTTTGACACTGAATCCTTTATTCACACTTGTAAGAATATACTCGGTGCCTTGATACCTACTTTCATTATCGGTAGGTTTTCTTACATTTGTTAATGGTATACCTCAATGACTGGTAATCAAATGATGTCTCATTGTGTTCGGCCTCAACTCCTTTATTCACATAATGTAGACTTGCACCCTTGGCGAATTGTGTAGAAGACTTGAAGACACAAGTATGTGGCCGCAGCTTTCCTAAGATGTTGCTTCCTTTTCATTGGACCACTACCTATATGACTTCAGTGATCATGGGAGATCAGATTGTACTCCATTGTATACATATATCTTCAGATTGGTTTTTGAGGCTGGTTCTACTGGGCCTTGTTCGTGACTATGAAAACCATTGGCATGTAACCACATTTGTATTTGCCTATTCATGGACATGGACACTTGTTTGGTATATTTTCACATGGATCTGCAGTGTAATTCTATTGGCATCCATGTATGCAAATTCAATGCAAAATGTAATGAGCAACTAGTTCTTCCGACTGGTTCCCCATCAATCCACTTCTGGCTTGTTTATAATGTATTTTGGCCATCGCAGATACTCCTCTAACCTTACACATTAGGGGGCATCTGTTATAGCAAGAGTTTCCTCACCCTATGCAATCTTGCACAAAAGGCCTTTTTCCATTTCCCTATGCAGACTTATCATCCCTGTTTGTAAAATCCAGAGCTAAAAAATACATATTTTTCCACATGTACGCATCTTGCCTACTATATAGCATGCATATACACAATATGCTCCACTACAGCCTGTGCACATCGGGATTTGTGCCAAAAATTTTAAATTGATGTCGGGTTTCCATGTCACGACAGGAGATCTATGATCCTTGGCCTTCCATATACTATAAACGTTTCGACTCAACCCTTCAGTTCCATTTTGAAGGCTATAAATGGGCCAATTCCGAGCTATGGAAAAGAGGAGAAAGAATTCAACTTTGAGAGCAAAGTTAGTCTGGAGAAATTATTTACTTCATATTGAGTCTGCATCCCTTTGTCCTTTAAGTTTGAACACAGTGTTAAGCCCCCAAGCTCTTCCCTTATTGATTGAGAACCTCATTGTTTCTCTTGTATGAGCTTGCCTTTGGTGGAGGCCCAGCTGGAAGGAACTTAGTTTCTCTGTTTTGAGCCGTGCCGACATGGAAGTCTGTAATATTTTCACTTCTTCTTTCTCGTCCAATTGATATCTTGCAAATATTTGAGTTATTATCCATGGACATATTTGTTATGTATATTAATGGATTATTCTATATAATGTGCTAACCTTTTATATTATCACCATATGCTTTCTTACCTTGGTTGTTGAGAACTAGTTGCAGGTATATAACTTTGGGTCAAAGTGCTCAACGATGGACTTCATCGAACATTTGGATGAGGTAGGCCTCTTTCTTATCTCGCTTGCATATTAGTTAAATAGCATGTTTTTGGGATAGAGTTGATTTCTGCAGTCATTTCCATCTGTTGTGGTTTACCCTAGCCATAGAGATATTTTCCTCATAAAAATTATTTTCCATGGTGATTTAGTACACACTACTCTAAAGTACAAATTGAAGCATATCGATCTTAATAGTTAATCGATAATAAAAAAAAAACATGTCAAAATGTCTTAGAAAAAATAATTGTGAGAATTGTAGGTCACTGTAAATAAACATATCATAATCGAAATGAGTAGCTAAAATATCATGAAGGAGTAGCTAAAATATAAAAATCTGTCAACTTACTATTTTGTATGGTGTAGGTAAGACAATTACTTGTCAGTACAAGAATTTGTCACTATGAATGAAAATGACAGGAAGCTTGCTCAGTTATAGAGAAGCATTAGAGGTGAGGGGTGATGGAAAATGTTATTTCCCTTGCTATGATTGTAGGGGCTTGCAAAGAAGAAGACTTTTAATAGCAACAACTAAAAGACATTGCAGGGAGAAGGGGCATGCCGAAGGGGGTTATGAATATCGTCCCTTGGTAAGAGGTTATTCAATATTTAATGTATTCTCTGTAATAGTTATCATGTCATGAATTTTAGTAATATTTCTTATCATTTTTTTTGTATTTTCTATACACACTAACTTTATTACGTTGTTTTTAAATATATAGACAATGCCCCCAAAATGTCGACCTCCAGAGAGTTATTTTCCAAATACTAGGAGAAATACACCTTTACAGGGTGATGAACTTCGAGATCAGAATATTGAAGTTGTTGATCAAGTTATTAATGATGATATGGATGGAGATAATGTTAGTGATACAAATCAGGAAGATGATATATACAGATTGATCCAAGGCACATTTTCTCCAATGGATGAGGACAACCAGGATGTTAGTCATGATGTTGATCCTATACTCTAGAAGTCACGTCAACCTCTTTATGAAGCCTCAACAACAAATCTTCTATCTGCTATATTATTGTTGGTGAACTTGAAGGTTTTGAATGGTTTATCAAACACATGCCTCACACAAATACGAAGGTATTTAATTTGTTAATTATTTATGCCTGCATGTTCACAAATACTTAAAAGGTTCAATTTTTCCCTATATTGCTATTGTTTTCTAATTTGTAAAGTATGGATGCGATATTAATGATTAATATTGTTTACATTGACTTATTGTTTTGAATTTTGTAGATTGTTAGGTGAATTTATATTACCGACGTCAAATATTTTGCCACACACATATCAAGAAATATCCATGATTATGAAAGAAATTGGAATGGAGTATCAAGCTATTGATGCATGTCCTAATGATCATATCATATACTATGGACAATATGCATTAGAAAATTGTAACATCCCGCTCTGGCGCACTGAGAAAACTTATTATTTGAGGACACTTGCTCGCAAGTGATCTGGACTTTTGTGATGTTAGACTATTTCTACTTGATTATGATGCGATTGACAGATGACATGACGTGTTACTATTTGATGTAGACAAGTGTTATTGACTCAGTTGTATTGAGTGTGCAGGGTTTTGGACCTTGAGGATGCAGAGGCATCGGTAGAACCCCCTTGGATTCCGGATTGAGTCAGGGAGTGTGCTATTTGGGTTGATTTATTTACTGTGATATTTCATTGATTTGATGATTTGATTTCTGACATGTTCTGACACGATTGTCGATGATGCAGGCTGACGATAGCTTGTCGACCAGACTCACATA
>ML776908.1:1185875-1196278 GCA_009831015.1 Picea engelmannii | reverse complement strand
CTTCTTTTCTGGGACAATATTGGTCTTGTCTCCTTCATTTTTCTGCTCAAGGACAACATAACTATTACACCCATTAGTATAAGTGCTTCCCAACAACTTGTACAGAGTTCCACAATGAACTCCCCTCATCAACACCATTGCTCGTCATACCATCTTGCAAGTGTTCTTTTGAAATACAGTTTTCACTTCTGCATCACCCAACTTGCTTACAAATATTAGGCTCCTGGCTAGTTTTGGAATGTGTAGAACCCCAGGGAGAGTTCTAATCCTTCCATCGTTTAGCAACAAATTAACCCTTCCATGTCCCAAGATTTTTGCTATCGAGTCATCTCCTAGGAATACATCACCACCATCATATTTTTCATATTCAGAGAACCACTCTGTGTGAGGAGTCATATGGTATGATGCACCTGAGTCGATCAACCATACATCATGGTCTGCATGTGTACTTGTAGATGCTAGGTAAAAATCACCTCCTTCTTCAGTGGAGGTTTTCGCCTCTGTGGAAGAGGTACTATCAGATCCCTTTGGGTTTTCAACCTTCTTAGACTTGCAATCTTTCTTATAATGCCCTGTTTTACCACACTTCCGACATTTCCTCAAAGATTTTCCTGGAGACTTAGATCTACCTGTAGATTTAGATCTCCATCCCGAAGGCTTACCAGGGTTCCTGTCTTGGGTATGTCCTCTTACAAATAAATCATCTGTGCTGTGACCATCCATGCTTTTTTGCCTCATCTCTTCAGATAACAAGGATGCAACTACATCCTCATACTTCAATGTAGATTGAGTGGTACTACCTATTGCTACAACCAGATTATCCCAAGAGTCTGGCAAAGAACATAAAAAAGTAATACACTTATCTTCTTCTGCAATCGTAATATTAACAGATCCAAGTTGACTTACCAGAGTATTAAAGGCATTTAGATGTTCTGTCACATGATGCAGGAGCATCGCCAACGGGTAGCAAGCGCGCGTAGATGTGGAGGACAACTGGACAAGCGCCAACACATTTCTTGTTGAAATGTTTTGAAGTTTGAAAGTGCCATATAATTAATGGGATAGTTAATAGAGGCATACTCACATTTATGGAGGAGAATTGTAATAAGACCTTGAGCGTCCCGCTCTCATCTAAAGTAGATAGAGGCATATATGCAAAGTTAATGTAGGTAGATAGAATTTAATGCTTAGATTAGACAGTTTTAGAGCGCAAGAGGGAAACGGGATATAGACACCCTCATTGTATAGTTGTATTATGATTGTTAAGATTATGAGCATAGAGTAGAGAAGAGAAGAAGCAGAGAGCTGTGTAGAAGAATTTCATGTACATAAGTTCTGGATTAATACAAAAAGCCTTGATTCAGACTCATGGTTCTCATATATTCTCTGCGTGTGCATTGTTGAATGTTATGATCATGGAATGTTTTACTCTTTCTGTCATGCATTTGTTGTTTATGCTATGTGTGTATGATTTCTTGTTAAATGTCTGAAATCTGAGAGAGAGAGAGGGTAAGGGAAATGAGTTTCAATTGTTTCTCTATTTGAGCAAGAGTTCCTGCAAGGAGTGCGTTGACAAAGGGTTCAGAGGTTTGTCTCTGAAAACTCAGATAGGATAGCTTTTGTTCTCATTTCCTCAGAAGTGCAGTTAGGCACAGGAGCCATGCAAAGAGTGTGCAGGCTGAGAGTAGTTTCAGGGTTTGTAAGACTTGAAGGACTGTTGAGAGACTGCTTCTGCAAGGAGTGTGCAAAGTCGAAGGAATTTAATTCTTTGAAGTAATTGAAGGATTTTCCGCAAGGAGTGCGTGCAGGAGTCTTCTTTAAGACTCGGAGTTGGAGAAAGCTTAGGAGGGATAGAGTCTTCATAGTCGTCGAAGAAAAGCACAGAAGGTTGGTGTCTGGAGGCATCATAAGGTTGTTTTGCAGGCAGTTAAGTTTTGTGGAAAACCATTTTATCAAATTTGCAGAAGTTCTCAGAAGGGAGAACAGACGGTCGGAATTCTCCGTGGAGAATTCCGAAATCCCGCGAGCTGTCAGATCTCGCAGAGTAGCAAGGAGGTTATGGTTGCGGTTTTTTGCAAGTAGAATCTTAGGAGAGAGAGGGCCGTATATTCACGCCAACGAGGACCGTTGGATTTACTCGCGAAATTCCATTTCGGGGTTTCGTGGGTGGAAAGACCGAAACTTCGTCATTTGGATTCACGAAACTGCGAAGTCCGATAATCCAACAAGGCAAAAGGTTTCATTGTGGGGTCAAGATTTGGACACGTGTTGGAATCCAAGCGTTTCGACATTTTGGGGTTTGAAAGGGCGAGAGGAGGCCAAGACTTTGGCGGATCAAATCCCCGAAATGCAAAAGGGGAGCTTTCGTGTGAAAGGCAAAGATTGTCACGTCGGCATCTCGGAGCTTCGGAGTTTGGGAATTCGGCGTTCACGTCGACAAGGAACAAAATCCCTTCCAAATATGATTTCCAAAATCACGACACAAGTGATCTAGTCCATCGACGAATCGGGAATCGAGAAATCGGGGTTTGTGGTGACATAAGGTTGGGGATCGCGAGTCTAGGACTCTCGATAACGAAAATAGCGAAACCACATAGTCTAGTAGATCGCGAGGAGGTGACAGGTGGAAAAAATCTCACGTCAGCAGAAAGTGTGGTTGAAGTGACGTGTAGAAAAGGACAAGGGTTGTGGGACCCGGAGCAGGCACGCAAGTCTTTCAGAATTTCGGGACCCGAAAGGTAGAGGAGACATAGGGCTCTTGTATATTGAGCTCCTGGTGTGCGAAATAGTGCTGATCGTTGGATCAAGGGAAAACTCCAGAACCGTTGATTTCTAGTGGAGGCAGAACCTTAGCATTCTAGAGTTTATCAAAACTTGGCATATCGATGTTCCAAGGTCTGAAAGCACAGACGCTTGATCACAAGACTCGTGAAATCACGAAGTCCGATATCCCGAAGTGTGAAGGGGGATTCCACAAGGTTTTACTGTGGGGTGCAGATTTTTCGAAAGGGAAATAGAAGAGCCAATTGTTGAAATCTCTTCAGGCCAACGGAAGAAGAAAGATCCTGTGTGTGTGGAATTCTGACCTGCGGGTTGAGAGGTCTGCGTCATCTGGTATTAGAGCCTGATTCTTGTTTGTATATTTAAGGCAGGAAAAGTGAGAAGGAATTTCAGCCATGCCACCGAGGAGAAGGGACAGACAAACACCCGATCCGCCAGAGGATAGGGATGTGTCAAGAGAAAGAGGTAGACAGGTGTCGAATCCAGAAGTGGAAAGAGATCTGCATGACATTCACGCCAGACTCGTGGATGTGGAAATAAAACAAAGGCACAGAGCTAATATTCAAGATTTCAGTGATTCCGAAAGTGAAGATAAAGCTAGACATGGAGAAGAAGAAATCACAACAGAAGATGCAGCAAATGAACGCTTAATTAGAGCTGTTGCAAGAATGAGTGCAAGAGCCAAAATGGACATTCCAGTTTATGAGGGAAACTTGGATGCCGAAAGGCTTCTAAACTAGATTAGAACTCTGGACATGTATTTTGACTACGAAGATGTCAAGGAAGACAAGAAAGTCAAACATACTGTCACATGATTGAAAGGACATGCAACATTGTGGTGGGATGAGCTACAAGCTGACATACGCTGCAAAGGCAAGCAAAAAATTAAGAGTTTGGATAGGATGATCGCAAATATGAAGGTGAAATTCATTCCCAGGGATTACCAAATTACTCTGTTTCGAAGAATGCAAAATTTGAGACAGAAGCTGATGAAAGTGAAGGAATACACTGAAGAATTCTACAGGCTAAACATCAGGGCAGGTCATCAGGAAAGCGATGATGAAAAAGTTTCCAGGTATATGAATGGCCTGAGATACGACATTCAGGATGAGATGAGCATGATGACCATCCAAACAGTGGAAGATTCTTATCAAATGGCTCTAAAGGTAGAAGAGAAGCTGAGTCGAAAACAAGGTCAAAGAGGCCAAGGCAGAAGCCAAGCCAGAGGCAAATCAGTTGCCCAGGATAGAAATCAGAAGCCTAAGGAAGAATGGAAGAAACCTCAACCTTAGACTGAGAGAGGTGGAAGTTCGCATAGACGGCGACATACTGAGAAGAACGGTCAGTATGCTGACGCAAATTTTTTTTCTCGTACCAGAGGTAGAGGAAGAGGAAGAGGAAGAGGTGGAGTGATAACATGCTTCACATGCGGGAAGGTCGGACACAAGTTTTATGAATGTCCAAACAAGAAGAAAGAGGAAGGAGGTGAGACTCACATCACCGAAGCACAGAGACAGAATGTTGAGGCAGAGGATGCTGAAGGCAGAAGATCGCTGATGATGCGAAAGGTTTTGTTAACGCCAGAGAAGGAGGTGGAGAATATAGTGCAAAGAAACAGTGTTTTCCGGACTGCTTGAAAAACCAAGGAGAGGAAATGTAAAGTTATTGTAGACAGCGGTAGCACGGATAATCTTGTTTCAACAGAGATGGTAGAAAAACTGGAGCTGGAGACGATTGATCATCCAAGCCCATACAGAGTTTCGTGGTTGCAAAAAGGACATCAGGTAACTGTCACTAAATAATGTTTAGTTGAATTTAAAATAGGAGGGTATAACGATAAGATACTTTGTGATGTCATTCCCATGGATGTTTGTCATCTATTGCTGGGTAGACTGTGGCAATATGACAAAAATGTAATTCATGACGGGAGAATGAACACCTACACCCTAGAGAAGAATGGAGGACTCACATGTTGTTGCCGATCAAAGATAAAGAAATAAAACCAGAGGTGAGCAACATTGTACTTGTTGTGAGTGGGAAGGAACTTCTTAAGGAGCTTAAGAAGAAGGAGGAACTGCAATTCATTGTGGTCAGGAAGCCAAAGAATGTTAATTCGATCAAGTATTGTTAATTAAAGTAAATTTTTTAATGAAGGTTTAATTATTAAAAGGGGGTAAATGGTTGTTTGTCTAAACTTGCTAGTTCTGAAATTAGTTAAAAAGGGGGAAACTTAAAGAAAAAGGGGAATGTTTAACTTAGTAAGGAATCTAGCCTTTGGAACTTTCTATTTATTAACTCAACTAGGATTTAAGTAAGGCATAAGTCATTAAAGAATTGTAAGGGAATAAAGGGACATTGAGGAGCATTTTTAGGAACGCTTTTAGGTGGGTGAGGGAGATAGGCAAATTTAATTGATTAATAAATTGATTTTCTGGTGCAACTAAGGGATCGGGTGACATGTGTACGGGGGAGGTTTATCCTAAATAAATTTAATAAAAAGAATCTAAGGTGGTTTTGGAAACTAATCACAAAGAAAACTCTATAAAAGTAATGGCAGAGGAGGAGTATGGATGACGACTGGTAGGCGTAAGGTTACACTACCGATATTTTTCTTGACTGAATTTTTCTTGTGGGAGTTGGGATGCCCAGCTCGATAGGGAGTGCTAGATCGACCTTGCGAGGGGAGCTTGGCGCTAGATATTCTCTGGTTTTGTGTGCATGGCCCCTTTGCAACTCAGGGGGCTCAGGGGGAAGAAGAGTACCCCTATCATTGGCTAGGAGGTACCGGTGAGGTCTCAGTGGTTAACAAGCGAGAGACAGGAGGTAGTGCAAGCGCGGAAGGACATCTTCGGGATTCTCGCCTTCGGTCATGGTAATTCCCTTTTACCCTTCACAACAAACGTTGAAAGTTTTCAAATTCTATCTTGAATTGTTGCTTAAATTATATGTTTAAATGGTTAAGAATCATGAAGCTTCTGTGTTAAAATGTTGTTCAAATCTGGTGATTAAATTGTCAAATTTTGGTGAATTTTTGTGTTTAGTCTTGACTAACTTCGGGGGTTATTGATGTAAATTTTGTTAGTTAATGGATGACCATGAAATCTGATCTATTGTATTTTTGTGCATAAAATATTAATGCTAGTTGAGAAATGGTGAATTCTGGTTGTCCTTTGTCGAACTCTGAGCGATGCTTGTTTTTGAGTAGCAAGGATATCTTATAATTAATTGGCGGGAAGCGACTGAAGTCGAGGATTATGATTGCATTGATTTAATTGTTATTAATAAATAAATATGGATCTAATTGGCCACCATCATGGCACACCATCTTAAACCCCTTTTGTTTTACCAAGAACCTATGCGTTCGCAAGTAATCCCCGACCTTGTCCTTCAGAGTACATTCTGCAATTGTAGGGTATTTTTTCCAAGTCGTCATGTCTCCTTCAACCTCCGTGTTGATGTATCACTTCACTATCCCAACCATGTATCCCGTTCTCAATATTTTGGGGAAAGAACACTTTCCCTGCAATTAAATCTTCTTGCACAACGTTTGACTCAACGTTTTTGGAGGTGATTCAAATTTCTGTTTCATTCTACGCAGGAAAACTCCAATTCATTGCAACACATGAAACTTAAATGTGGTATAAAATGGTTTTTGGATGGTAGTGGCTGCCCTCTCCAATCTCCTTTCTCGTTTTGTTCGAACACTCTTTCAAGAAGGAAAACGGTCACTGCAAACAACGCTTTCCTAAAAATTGGCAACCTCTTTATTCTTACATTCAAATGTCAAACTATCACTAAGGATAAGCATGTGATGTGTTGCATTATCCTCCATAGCATTTGCAAGAGTGAATGCTTCTGTGTAAATAAGAGGCCTTGAACTTTTTGACTGATTTACTCAGTCAGATTGTAGTGCAGGCTCAGGTATGATGCACACGGGTGGGAATGCTTATGTTTATTTTATTTTATTTTTACCTCTAAGAGCTAAGGAATATTGAATCACCCCTCTTTTCTGTCGCGTCCCTTTTTGCACCCATTGCAATTTATTTTGGATTTCCTTTCACGCTGGGTATTCTTATTCATGCCTAGAATCGACCAGTCTTCACCTCTTTCCCAGAACCTCTTGTTGAAACTTACCATGGGGAGAAACCTCATTGTTCGAGACCTTCCTCTCTTGACATCTGCTAGTTAAATGACACGATAGAAAACCCCCAACAACATGCAACAGACAAAATTTTACATTAGTTCTCCCTTCCTCGTGGGCGGTTTTGAGCTTAATAAAAGAAGCGCCGACTGGAACTTGGTATCCTGGCATACCATTCCTTGGGATTCTTTCTGTGTTAGTTGTAATCCTCGCTAGATTCCCTTCCTATGCTTATCTTTCCCCGGGTCTCTCTGCGATTTTGTGCCTAGTTATCATAGATTTTATCTCGATTTCTCCCCTGGCGTACAACCTTCGATTCACCCTTTTTTCACCTTCAATTTCTCTCAGGAGTCTGAGCCTTGCGTCTTCAAAACCCATGCCATGTGTCCCACGTAAGTTACCCTTGCAAAAAAAAAATTGTTGTTTCATTTTTAGTGTTGTCCTGCCATGTGCCTAGCTGGCTTACCCATCATAAATCTCTCTCCGCGTTCTTCTTTAAGAATCTGCATCTGCTTTCCTTTTATGGGGCAGCCTTTATTCCCTTTAGTTGATGGTGGGTGCCTGGGATTCCTTTTTCATAGAAGTTTTCATAACTACTTGTTGCAGTAGGTTGTTGAACATGAACCATCTAGTGGCGCTATCGACTAAACCTACTCGTACCATGTTGTCTTTTTATATTTGCATCCAACTTAAACCATCTTTAATTATTCTGCATTATAGTAAATTATGGAGTTGATTCTGGTTACTACAACTTGGATAGCGCATTCGATTGTACTTACTGTACTGTATGTATTGTAGTCTTCTTTCACTGTTACGGTTCTCACCACTCCCTACATGAATCCCCATACTCACTCTTTTCCTTTAGATTGAAGATTCTAAGTATCCTAGAATCTCTCGTTTCCTTTAGATTAGGTGATGATAGGTGAGAAGGATGATCTAGATTACGATAGGTTATGTTAGAATGTTTCCTATTGGTAAGTGCGTCATTTGAAGGATGTTTGCGTAGTGAATTGTGTAGCACCACAACTATTTGATGACTACTCATGAGCCATGAATTTAAGGTGAAGTATGATTGGTTGTGTGTTTTTAATTCTCGACGCCATGATTTAAATGATGAAAACCCTTACGCCATGTCAAAACATTGATGACTGTTGGTTAAAGAACTTGCTTACCCCCGGGCCACGAATTTAAGCTGATGATAAATCTTGTGTCATGAATTTAATGCATGATATAATGCCAAAGGTGTATTGAAATTAATGATGGAATTATTAACTCGTTCCCGATGGCACCACAATTTATAGAGGATACATGTTTGTTTGGAACTAAAATACAGTAGCGCCATGAATAACTTAGGTGTATGATAGATTGAATACTTGATTGTTGTTGCACCATGTTTAAGGGATAGTTTACTCTTGCACTTGAATGTGGAATGTCGACGAATCGTAAAGTCTCAGATTAATGGTGCACACTGATTAATGTTGATGTATGAGTCCTAAGTCCTTATATTATTTGTGCACGCTGTGTTGATCTCGATTATGTTTAAAATTGTAATAATATCATGCACGCACCTGGAGATAATGATGTTGATAATGGTTTTTCGATGAATGATTTAAACGTGCACTTCGGAGTTAAGTAGTTTTTGTTTGCGCCTAAAATTTTTAAATACGTAGATTTGCGCCTTAGCTGATGCCTTTGCAATATGGATTTAGTAATTACGCTCTCTTTCGCCATAACATTTTATTAAATGTATTGGTTTATTTGAATCCTATAATGCCTTGATGATCATTGACAATGTTGCCATTTATTGTGGTGTTTCAATTTTCCTAACACATTGAAAAGAAAAAAAAAATTGTGTCAGGTGTATGTCTTTGGTGTTTCGTAACGATGTGGGTTGTTACATATGGTATCAGAGTGGGTTCAAACCTGCGACTATGGATAGCCACGCATTCCACTGAATTAAACCCCTAATTATTAACTTAGCACTAATTAAAACTTTAACCTATCCTTGAGTTACTCACAGTTAGAGGACGTCGCGAAGGTTCACAACGTGGTGCCAGGGGAGGAGGTGTGACGCCTCCAGTAGCACCCATGCCAAAGGGGTCCAACCCCTAAGGAGAGGAACAAGTCCTGAGCATGAGAGGATTTCCACGGGGGATGCGTTGGATCTAACAAGGTGGTTCCAAGTAAATGACAGAGGCCTAGAATAACCGTCTCTACTGAGATGAGGCCAGGGCACCAGTACCCCTGAGGGTCCAAAATGCACCCCAACCAGTAATGGTAGCATTTACGGAGAACTAGAGAAGGTTAAGTTCCCGGGTTCACAAGTGCCATGGATGACTCAACCACCGAGACATGGCTGGAGAACAAGGTGATGTGCCTTGCACTTCGTGGTTACGACCTCCAGCACGAAGGTCTGCATGGTGGTCTTCAACTAAAGGGGAGCACTCTTCTAAGGTGGTAGACAAGACACTCCTACCTTAGCTAGCATGGCTGTCAGAGTTGTGTTATGGGAATAGTTCAAAGAACAGTTTCGGGAGAAGTAATTGACAAAGGAATTCATTGAGCACGATCTAAATGACTTCCACACTTTACGACAAGGTGGTCGTACGGTGCCAGATTTGAGATCGGATTTATGAAGATACTCTGGTATGCCCGCATCTAAACACGGAGAAGCGATAGGTCAACAAGTTCATGGCCATACTTAACTCCAATTTTCGTGCGAAGGTGAGGATCTAAATGCCTCGGACGTTGCACGATGCATTCCAGTAGGCCTCTTAGATAAGGAAGATTGATCCCAGGAGTCCGGGTAGGACTCATACAAGATCGTCTGGACTGACAACATCTGGTGCGCAACAACATCAGACGTTGGTCAAACCAGACCTCTTGGTATTAAGATATGTCTTTAGAAACCTTGTTTATGACACCATGATGATGGGATCCTCAGTAGAGAACCCCCTATAGGGGACCACTGCTTCAACAAAAACAACGGTTGGGCCTATTCAGCGAAACATACCAAGGGTTTTAGGTTGGTGGGCCAACAACTACTACTTTCCAGGACCCGGAGTGCTAGACCGAAGACCAGATGTCGGACATGTGGAGAGACACCTTACCAACAAGACGGTCCAGTTGAGAGGGCTAGAGTGGCCAAGTCAATAGGACTTACTACCATTGTGAAGATGGGCAAAGCCCATGGGAATTCATGACCATGGTGAATAACCGCCAGGTCGAGGAGCAGTCCACTGTGATCGAAGCATCTGGTACCATCGCCAACCAAATTTTAGTATTTGTTAGATCCTGGTGCTACATATATCTCTATTCTAGTACCGCGCTGATAGGATTAGGTGTTCTAGGATAAATTCGTGAGTGCGGACACAGACCAATCTCCACAGATCCACCTGGATCTGGAACAAACTGAGACAGAATACTACTCTTTCCCTAGTTCTAAAGTATTGAATGGACAAGAGAAGAAGGATGATGTACT
>ML776908.1:1148648-1175114 GCA_009831015.1 Picea engelmannii | reverse complement strand
TGCATCTCTGATATATTTCTGTTATATTACTGGATATACGCGATATCTCTGTGCATTTCTTTATTATATCTCCGCTCTCATTTCGTGCCGAAAATAATCCGGATCAATTATCGGGTTTTCCACTAGAGGCAAGATGGAATTTACCATCGACCCAAAACCTGGAACATAACCGATAGCAATAAAACCTTATCATATGTCGACCACTGGGTTACAGGAGTTGAAAATGCAACTGAAGATTTGTTGGACCTAAGACTTATACGTCCAAGTGTGTCACTGCAAGGTGCGCCTATTATTTTCATACGAAAGAAGGATGGGTCATGGGTACTCTGCCTTGACTACCGTCAATTGAACAAGGCAACGAGCAAGAACCAATATCTATTTCCTAGGATAGATGATCTATTGATTAGATGAAGGGCGCGACGATGTTTTCAAAGATCGAATTAAGATCAGGGTATCACCAGTTACAGATCAAGGAGGAAGACATTCCTAAGACCATGTTTAAGATGAGGTTGGGACACTGAGAGTTATCGTTTGACTTAAAAACGCCCCAGGTGTATTCATGAGGTTGATGAACGGGGTGTTTTGTGAACACTTGGACAAGTTGTTCAAGTACTCTTTGACAATGTTGGAAATAATCTCGATCGAGGGAGAGCAGGACGAACTATTTCACCTAGTACTATAGTGTCTACGAGAGAACAATCTATTTTGGGAAACTATTGAAATGCTCTTTTTTTGGTATGTCATCTCCAGCGAAGGTATCGTTGTGGATCCAACAAAGGTTGAGGCTATTATGGAATGGCCCGCATCGATGAATGTCCCATAAGTGCATAGATTCATGGGTTTAGTAGTATATTATCAACGGTTTTTCGAGGGTTTTTGGAAGATAGGAAATTCGATTACAGAATTGCCGAAGAAAACAAGAAGTTCGTATGAACCGAAAAAATCCGCGGAAGCATTTGAATGGTTGAGGAGTTGTTGACGACAACGCCAATACTAAGGGTCCCTAACATGGACAAGGACTTCTTGGTATGCACTGACACACCCAAGGAGGGCTTAGACAGAGTCTTGAGTCAAGATGGTCAAGTGATCTCTTACATATCGAGGAAGTTAAGGAAGCATGAGGAGAACTACGCGACACGCAATTTGGAGTTGTTAGCCGTCGTGTATTCCCTGAGAGTTTGGAGACACTACCTGATTGGACGAAAATTAGAACTAAAAATGGACCCCTGTGGTTTACAACAACTTTTATGCAAAATGACTTGAACACGTAGCAATGGCGTTGGTCATAACTGCTTATCGATTTCGATTTTTGAGATTTCCTACTTAAAAGGAACAATGAACACAGTGGTAGATGCGTTGAGTTAGAGACCAAGCATATTTTCAGTGATACCTATTCAAACGATCTATGTGAAAGGATTCTAACTACAACGCGACGTTGAATGGTATAAAGAGCGTAAGGAATGTTTTGGGCAAGACACCACGTTGGTACCAAATTTGAGGGATATACTGTGGAAAACGATGGATCTTCGAGATATAATATCTGGATTTACTTACATCCCAATGATGAAGTGAGAATTTTTTATCTTATTGGAAGCTCATAGAGTAGTGTACATGGCTCATCCAGGAGTTATGAAGACGAGAAATGACTTTAAGCCCATTTTCTTTTGGAAGGGAAAAAGGCAGACATCGTCAACTGCATGGCAAGATGTCTAGAAGGTCGGTAGGTGAAGGTTGAACATAGACATCCAGTAGTATTGCTACGACCACACGCCATTCCTGAATCGAAATGGGAGGTCATTTAGATGGAATTCACTATTAAATTTCCTTTGACGACAAGGAGGCACGAACCGATTGTCATGACAGTTGACACTCTGACGAAGAGTTCACATTTTGTCCCTCTGCATACGATGCATCAGGCGCCAAGTATGGCTAGAGATTTTATCAGTGGGATATTGAGACTTCCAAATGTACCAAAAGGATCTTATCCGATCAAGGATCGATGTTTACAACACGATTTTGGATTAGTTTCCAAGAGGCCTTAGGAACCCCACTTAACTTTAGTACCATGT
This sequence comes from Picea engelmannii, assembly GCA_009831015.1. Classification (NCBI taxonomy): domain Eukaryota; kingdom Viridiplantae; phylum Streptophyta; class Pinopsida; order Pinales; family Pinaceae; genus Picea; species Picea engelmannii. Next base: position 1,173,045 of record ML776908.1, on the reverse strand, counting down.
ATCACCCAGAGGAAAACGGATAGACAGAACGAACGGACCTAATTTTGGGAAGGTTGTGTTGCACATGTGTGCGTTGGACCAACATAAACATTGAGAATAGTTCTGGTCACTGGCCAAGTTTGTGTGCAACAACAACCATCAAATCACCATTAAGATGGCACCATTTGATTTTCTTGATGGACGACTATATCAGACACCTTTGAGTTGGGATCGACTTGAGGATGGGGTCCTAGTAGGACCAGAAGCGATCCATGAATTGAAGGAAATTTTACAAACTCTATGAAAAAGGATGGAAGAAGCACAGGATCAGAAGAAGGGTTTGTCGATGAGCATCACATCGACCATAGTTATGAAGGGCCTAATGGCTACTCGTGCCTTAATCTTTGAGGCACTACGAGATGTTTATGTTGTATCTGCATCCAACTTTAGATCAATGATCCTACGCATGAGATTGACCGAGTTCTTGGTGGATGTTGGGAGAGGGTGTTCTCACGACAGAGCCTATCTGATTCATGGACCGTCACATTCGACGTCCATGGAATCGAACTGTCGATTAGGTCATGGTCCAATAGGACAATTATAGTCCACACTCAGCTACCTGGGATGATGCATATGACATGCGTCAGCAGTTCCATTTGGTTTTATGGCTAGACATTTAGATATTGTCGGATACTTTATTTTTTCAATTTGTGTACTGTGAAACTATGGGACGAAGTTGAAAACAAGAGGGGGTGTATGTAACATCCATCTCTTGCACACACTTTTGATGTGACTTATTCTTTGAGGACACTTGCGTGCAAGTGATCCGGTTAATCATATGAGTGATTGCTTCGCTCATGGATTCTGATGATGAGATTATGATTTATGATGTTAGGTTATTTTATTATGTATATATAGGTGCTATTGATTGGTTTCTCCTAAGTGTGAAAGTCTCTTGATAGGTAGAGGATGCTGATGGCATCGATGGATCCCCTTGGAATCTAGATTGAGTCAGGGAGCGAACGGTTATGTTTTGAATGTTTTGATATTACATGTGGCATATGACTAGATATTATGATGTTGATTATTATCGTTGACGTGTTTCGTTGATGGATGCAGGATGAAGATAGCTTGCTAACCAAACTTACATTGGAGTAAAGGGATCACACACGACAACTAGAGACATTGAGGGAGAGGTGTGGTAGCATCCCTACCACAACCTACTAGCATTCTTGTTGTGGCTCGAACTATAGGTGAACGATTACCTAGTTCGAGAAGACCCATGATGCCATGAGGGAAGACTGTGACAGTCACTCACGATGATTCTAAGGGGTGCGCAATAAGGCATGGTCCTTATTCCTTAGAGACCCTTAGTATCCCACAAGATCACTTGACAGAGTATTGACTCCAGGGGTTTGACATCTACCAAATTCAGTCAGGAGGCGAGTGTCACCCTTGGAGCACGTAGTGCGTCTTGAACGACACGTCACGCAAATAAAATAGAAAGAAGCGAGTGGCACCCTTGGAGCACGTAGTGCGTCTTGAAGGGACCGTCATGATTTTAACTATGGTAAGTTAATAAACCTAGTGCCTACAAAAGTATGCCTCCTTAGGACCTAGTCAACCTTAAAATGAATGATGTGATGAGTAAAATTTAATAACAAATATTCCTTTAAGAAATTTCGCCAAGCCTAGTGAATTTAAAACCTAGGTCTAAGTAGAACCTCTGAACAAAAAAAAACTAATTAGATATATAACAAGAAGGGGGTAAAGAAAATTCAAGATTTATTAAATAAAGTAAATTTTTTAATGAAGGTTTAATTATTAAAATTGGGTAAATGGTTGTTTATCTAAACTTGCTAATTCTGAACTTAGTTAAAAAGGGGGAAACTTAAAGAAAAAGGGGAATGCCTAACTTAGTAAGGAATCTAGCCTTTGAAACTTTCTATTTATTAACTCAACTAGGATTTAAGTAAGGTGTAAGTCATTTAAGAATTGTAAGGGAATAAAGGGACATCGAGGAGCGTTTTTAGGAACGCTTTTAGGTGGGTGAGGGAAATAGGAAAATTAAATTAATTAATAAATTGATTTTCTGGTGCAACTAAGGGATCGAGTGACATGTGTACGGGGGAGGTTTATCCTAAATAAATTTAATAAAAAGAATCTAATGGGGGTTTTGGCAACTAATCACAAAGAATACTCTATAAAAGGAATGGTGGAGAAGGATTATGGATGACGACTGGTAGGCGTAAGGTTATGCTGCCGATATTTTTCTTGACTGATTTTTTCTTGTGGGAGTTGTGATGCCCATCTCAATAGGGAGCGGTATCTTGACCTTGTGAGGTGAGATGGGCGCTAGATATTCTCTGGTTTTGTGCGCATGGCCCCTTTTCGGCTCAGGGTGCTCAGGAGGAAGAAGAGTACCCCTAGCGCTGGTTGGGAGGTACCGGTGAGGTCTCAACGGTTAGCAAGCGGGAGACAGGAGGGAGTGAAAGCGCGATAGGACATCTTTGGGATTCTCGCCTTCGGTCACAGTAATGCCCTTTTACCCTTCGCAACAAACTTTGAAAGTTGTGAAATTATATGTTAAATTGTTGCTTAAATTCTATGTTTAAATGGTTAAGAATCGTGAATCTTCTATGTTAAAATGTTGTTCAAATCCGATGATTAAATTGTCGAATTTTGGTGAATTTTTGTGATTAGTCTTGACTAACTTCGGGGGTTATTGATTTAAATTTTTTTAGTTAATGGATGGCCATGAAATCTGATCTGTTGTCTTTTTGTGGATAAAATATTAATTCTATTTGAGAAATGGTGAATTTTGGTTGTCCCTTGTTGAACTCTGAGCGGTGCTTGTTTTTGAGTAGCAAGGATATCTTATAATTAATGGGTGGGAAACGCCTGAAGTTGATGATTCTGTTTGCATTGATTTAATTGTTATTAATAGATAAATCTGGATCTAATTGGCCACCGTCGTGGCACACCATCTTAAACCCCTTTTGTTTTACCAAGAACCTATGCGTTCGCAAGTAATCCCTGGTCTTGTCCTTCAGAGTACCTTCTGCAATTGTAGGGTATTTTTTCCAAGTTGTCATGTCTCCTTCACCCTCTGCGTTGTTGTATTACTTAGATAGCCCAACCATGTATCACATTCTCAGCGTTTTGGGGAAAGAACACTTTCCCTATGATTAAATCTTCTTTCACAACGTTTGACTCAATGTTTTTGGAGGTGATTCACATTTTTGTTTCATTCTACGTAGGAAAACTCTAATTCATTGCAACAGATGAAACTTAAATGCGGTATAAACTGGTTTCTGGATGGTAGTGGACGCCCTCTCCAAGCTCCTTTCTCATTTTGTTTGACCACTCTTTCGAGCAGGAAAACAGTCACTCCAAACAACGTTTTCCTAAAAATTGGAAACCTCTTGCTTCTTACATTCAAATGTCAAACTATTGCTAAGGATAAGGATGTGATATGCTTCATTATCATCCATAACATTTGTAAGCGCGAAGGATTTTGTGTAAATAAGAGTCCTTGAACTGTTTGACTGATTTACTCAGTCGGATAGTAGTGCAGGCTTAGGTATGATGCACATGAGTGGGAACGCTTCTGTTTATTTTATTTTATTTTTAGCTCTAAGAGCTCATGAATCTTGAATCACCCCTCTTTCCTGCCGCGTCCCTTTTTTCACCTACTGCAATTTATTTTGGATTTATTTTCACCTCGAGTATTCTTATTCATGCCCAACATAGACCAGTCTTCACCTCTTTCCCAAAACCTCTTGTTGAAACTACCATGGGGATAAACCGCACTGGTTGAGAAATTCCTCTCTTGACATCTGATAGTTTAATCACTGGCTATAAAACCCCCAATATCAGGCAACATACAAAATTTTACACTAGTTCTCCCTTCCTCATGGGCGGTTTCCGGTGTAGTAAAAGAAGAGCAGACTGGAACTTGGTATCCTGGCATATCATTCCTTGGGATTCTTTCTGGATTAGCTGTAATCCTCGTCAGATTCCCTTCCTATGATTATCTTTCCCCGAGTCTCTCTGCGATTTTCTTCCTGGTTATCAGAGATTTTATCTCGATTTTCCCCCTGGGTGTACAACCTTCGATTCACCCATTTTCCACCTTCAATTTTTCTTAGGTGTCCGAGCCCTACACCTTCAAAACTTGTGCCATGTGTCCCAGGTAAGTTACCCCTGCAAAAAAAAATTGTTGTTTCATTTTTAGCGTTGTCCTGCCATGCGCCCAACTAGCTTACCCATCGTAAATCTCTCTCTGCATTCTTCTTTAAGAATATGCATCCGCTTTCCTTTTACCGGGCAAACTTTATTCCCTTTACTGAATGGCGGGTGTCTGGCAATCCTTTTTCGTAGAATTTTGCATAAATTCTTGTGGCAGGAGGTTGCTGAACATGAACCAGCTAGTGGCACTATCGACTAAACCTGCTTGTACCCTGTTGTCTTTTTATATTTGCATCCAAATTAAACCATCTTTAATTATTCCGCATTATAGTAAATTATGGAGTTGATTCTGGTTACTACAACTTGCATATCACATTTGATTGTACTTACTATACTGCATGTATTGTAGTCTTCTTTCTCTCTTACGGTTCTCTCCACACCCTACGTGAATCCCCATACTCACATTTTTCCCTTAGCTCGAAGATTCTAAGTATCCTAGAATCTCTCGTTGCCTCTTGATTAGGTGATGATAGGTGAGAAGGATGATCTAGATTACAATAGGTTATGTTAGAATGTTTCCTGTCGGTAAGTGCATCATTTGAAGGATGTTTTCATAGTGAATTGTGTAGCACCACAATTATTTGATGACTACTCGTGCACCATAAATTTATGTTGAAGTATGACTGGTTATGTGTTTATAATTCTCGGCGCCATGATTTAAACGAAGAATACCCTTTCTCCGTGTCAAAAAGTTGATGAGTGTTGGTTAAAGAACTTTCTTACCCCTACGCAACGAATTTAAGCTGATGATAAATCTTGTGTCATGAAATTAATGCCAGATATAATGCCAGAGGTGTAATGAAATTAATGATGGAATTATTAACTAGTTCCCGAAGGCACCACAATTTATAGAGGATGCATGTTTGTTTGGAACTAAACTACAATAGTGTCGTGAATAACTTAGGTGTATGATCGATTGAATACTTGATTGTTGTTGCGGAATGTTTAAGGGATATTTTACTCTTGCACTTGAATGTGGAATGCTGACGAATGGTAAAGTCTCAGATTAATGGTGTGCACCGATTAATGTTGATGTATGATTCCTAAGTCCTTAGATTATTTGTGCACAGTGTGTTGATGTCGATTTGGTTTAAAATTGTAATCAGATCATGCGCACACTTGGAGATAATGATGTTGATAATGGTTTTTCAATGAGTGATTTAAACACATGCCTCAGAGTTAAGTAGTTGTTGTTTACGCCTAATTTTTTTAAATAAGTAGATTTGCGCCTCAGCTTGTGCCTTTGCCAGATGGATTTAGTAATTATGCTCTCTTGTGCCATAAAATTTTATTACATGTGTTGGTTTATTTGAATTCTATAACTCCTTGATGATATTCGACGATGCTGCCATTTATTATGGTGTTTCAATTTTCCCAACGCATTGAAAAGAAAAAAAAAATTGTGTTGGGTTTACATCGTTGGTCTGTCATAACGACGAGGGCCATTATAGAACCCTTGTGTAGATAATTCATATAACTCATCCTCCCACACTTCCACACTTCCCACACTTCCACACTTACAATAGTTTGATAGCATAGATTCTGACCAATGATGTAATTTGCATGATAACTGACTGATAACTGACAATTTTATTTTCTATGTTTCCACCACTAATTCTCGATACTTAGTTGAATTTATTTTAAGTAGCAATGTTTATTATAAAAAATAAGTATATAAAGTGAACAAAATTATTTTATGCATATGTTTAACTTTAAATATATGTCAGTTTCATTTATGTTGGCATTGAATGTTGCCCCAACAACCTTTAAAAGTTGATAATCAACAAACATTAAGTTAAAAAATATTGTTAAACATACATATCTTCCGCACAGACATATCACCCACACAAATATATCTTTCAGATGTCTACATAGGAATATGCCCCACACAACCAACTCTTAGTCTAATTTGAACCCTTGTGCGGATTATTCATATCACTCGTCCTCCTGTACTCCCGAACTTCGCAACTTTGTACTTCCAATAGTTCCATAACATGGATTCTGACCAACGATGTAATTTGTATGATAATTCACTGATTTATGGCAATTTAATTTTCTATGTTCCCACCACTAATTCTCGATACTTAGTTGAATTCATTTTAAGTAACAATGTTTATTATAAAAAATAAGTATATAAAGTGAACAAAATGCTTTTATACATATGTTTAACTTAAAAAATATTGTTGAATTGAATTTATTTTAAGTAACATTATTTATTATAAAAAAATAAGTATATGAAATGAGCCAAATGCTTTTATGCATATGTTTAACTTTAAAAATATTGTTGAGTTAAATTTATTTTAAGTAACAATGTTTATTATATAAAAAAAGTAAAAACATATGGCATAGAACTTAGTAAAAGGAAGTAAGCGGATGTAAACATGCAAAGGAAGCAATCTAACATGTGTCAAAGTTGGGATGCGGGGGAAGCAATGCAAAGTGTGTGTATGCTAGGATGTGTAGGAAACAATGTAAAGTGTGCTCATGTTAGGTTTTGCAGAAATAAAATAGGATAGAGTTCCCCAAACAACAGACGTTCCTTCTGCACAACGTTGAAATTCAAAATCGGATATCACAAACATGTTACTGGTACACCTGCTTCTTTAACCAAATATCAGAGAAGACCATCTATAGATGAATAAATAGATGAAGGATAGTTGAAAAGATAGAAATTCTAAAACTTCAAACTTAAAAGGAAAACTACTTTTGTAAACCAAAAGAATGTAAAAGAAGATAGTGTACAGGGAAAGGGTTGATGTACTGGACAATGTTCAATGAGTATTGATAATGTTCAACCATTCTTGAAAAGAAGTTGAGCAAGATAAATCATGTTGCATTTTTTAAAACAATTAAATCCAAAAGGATAAATTATGATCATAGTCACAATTAAAACAAAACTTGACAATCGAGTAGGTTTCTTAAGTAAACATTCACAAGGAAATAAATGCCTGTGAAAGAACCAGACTATTCTCTTGATTTTTCACAATGTGATACAAGATTTACTAATCATAGCATAGAGGTCCAAATATCATTTCACGAAATGAAATTCAATGGCTACATATGCACAAGACATGATATTTCATGGAAAAATGATAAAGAACATATAATTGAAATTTTTGTTTGAAACTCAAGGTCTAGAAAATCAGTAGCCATGTATGCCAAAATAGTACTTTGGCAAGGTAAAAAAATATACAAGTGTCTTTTTGATAATCTATGTAAATGGCAAAACAATTCTTCGGAAAGATAAAAAATACACGATTGTCTTTTAAATAAGGTTTGTAAAAAGTGAAGTCATTTGTCCAAACGAACTGGGATTGGGGCTTCCATGGACCATAAAATAGAAGACATACCTATAACAAAGAAAGAAAGATAGTTAGAAAGGGGTATTAGGTTTTGAAAAAACATAGAACAAACACTTTTTCGGTGTTACCAAGTGAGGAAAGAAAAGAAGAGAAAAAGTAGATGTAATGCTTTCTTGAGTACTTACCAAGAAGGAAATGTTGTGTTTCTTTGGTATGTATCTGCATTTATAAGAGTTTTTGCTTCAGACTCCAGTTGAATTGTCTCTGGTGGTTATTCTGGGTTTACAATATGTTCCAAGGCATTCTTGACCTAGTGATCAATATACTCTTTGATTGGAGGGATGGTGATTTCTTTCTTAACTCAAAGAGAAAAAATATCCTCCTCCACTTCTTTGCATCCCATTTGGACTTTCTCGATGATTGAGAAGTGGTCTTCATTGTCCTTAACAAATGTAACAAGCCATTATTTTAGTTCTTCATCAGGAAATTCCTCAAGACTGTCGAAGTAATTAGCTACTGAGGTATTCATTGTAGCCAAGTGACTATCAAGTTATTCTTTAGTGATTATAGTTCAATTCCTAAAAAGTTCTAGGTCCTACAGTTCCTTAACGCCATCAAATGCTTTTAAAGTAGCATCTCCTCTGCTTTCATTATTTTTTTCACAAGCATCAATTGCATCTTACAACATATTTATTCGTTCTTCCTAACCTGCCTTTATTTGCTTTATTATTTTGTTTGAGGGTAGTCCTAGCTAGTTTCTTTGATAGTCAATCATACTAGTGACTCGTGTGATGAAAGTATTTACCTCGTTTTATAGTAGGATTCATCATGTTGCAAATCTCTTTGCAAATATTCAGTAAAATTTGCAATCCTTTGTGAAAGATTATGTAGGATCATACTGACCTCCCATGCTTGTCTGATTATCTCCAATCTTTTGTTAATGTTTTCAGTAACATAGTCTTTGACTCCATTCAACAATTGAAGTGATTTTCTGATTTCCTTTGAGGTTTCGGGAGTACTTGGAAGAGTTTGCTTGCCGAAAGTATGGCCAAAGGTTGTGCAAAGAGTGGCTTGGGAGTCACAGTGCCTCCTCAAGCTCACTTATTCTCTTCTTCAATATAATGTTATGCAACTGTTGGTCGGAAATTGAATATAAAAGTGAATCTCCTATGGAACAATGTAGTTTCATGAGGTAATATGCTCCAATTCTTGAGACATCCACCACATCACTTGATCCATGAACTAACTTTCTATTTTTGAGACTGACCTTGTCTATGTGCAGTTTCCTTTAATGATTGTTGTATTGAGTATTGTGCAGCGTCAAGGAGTCCTACTCAAACAATATTGGTTCTTCTCTTGTGAACTCCTATGTAATATCCTATATTTTTCTTTGGTCTACCTAGTCGGGTAGCTTTGTATGGTCGATCTACATATCATCAACATCTCCTGAACTTCCTGGATCTTACAAATTGTCTATATTTGGGTTTCATTTCCTTTTTTGTTGTGGGACTACATGTGTGCATTCAAGATTGACATGGCGTGGTTGCTCTTTTCCATCATCTCCAATACATGTGTCATTACTCTCTTCTCCGTTATATTTTTTTGTCGTGTTCTTTGTCCAAAGGAGGAGCTCTTACATTCCTAGGGATTGGAGGAAGACCATAAATTGGTAGTGCTTTCCCCCTTTGTCTTTCTTTGCTTTGCCTTTTGGTATTTGAGCTTATTTGTGTCGACAAGTCCTCACTACATCCATTGATGTCCTTTTTTGCATACGGATTGTTACATGTTTCCTTGTCAAATCTCGTGAAGAGATTATTCTATCTTATGGATGTTAAGTATTGCAAAAATAAACCCTAGGGGTCAAAACCTCCCAGAGGTTGTGCTTCTTTTAGATTGAATTCACTAAGTGTTTTTGAGAATTCTTTCATATGTGCCAAATTCCTTACCATTGTGTTACCAACTCGAAAAGACAATGTAATGAATTGTATTTTTCTTTTCTTGTCAAATAAAATGCACAAGGTCATATACTATCGAAAAAATTTCACGACAAAATATCTATCACAGGCAAACATGGGGAGTAGAAGGGGATTTTCTTGGCAACCATACAACCAGATGTATGTATGGTTTTCCTCTTGAATGCAAATGTCCTTTCTGTTGAAAAAATCCTAAGCTTCCTGAGTTAATCTCATAGGCTCTACCCCAACCAACATGTGTTTGAATTATCTAACAAAATTCTCTTGAACAATGTAAAAATTGAATCGCGATTTATGTTTACACAACACTGGGTGCCATAATTGAACTAGTTCAATATGTATATTTACACTTTCTTTAACAAGGAGATTATCAAAGACATTGCAATAGATAATTGTGTAACATCCCACTCTTGCACACACCTGATTGGACTTATTCTTTGAGGACACTTGCGTGTAAGTGATCTGGTTCATTATATGATTGACTGTTTCGATTATGGATTATGATGATGTTGTGGATTTGATGATATGTTATTTTATTATATTTATATCAACAGGTGCTATTGACTGGTTTTTCCTGAGTGTGCAGGACTCTGCATCGATTGAGGATGCCGATGGCATCGATGGACCTCCTTGGACTCCAGATTGAGTCAGGGAGTGGACTGTTATAGTTTGAGTATTTTTGATATTTCATATGTGACATATGACTGGTATATTTTGATGTTGATTTTGATTGCTGATATGTTTCATTGATGGATGTAGGCTGACGATAACTTGCTAACAAAAATCGCATTTGGAGTAAAGGGGTCATGCGCAACAACCAAAGATATTTAGGGAGAGGTGTGGCAGCGACCTTGCCACAACTACTAGCACTCCCATCGTGGATCAAACTGTAGGTTAATGATTACCCAGTTCGAGAGATCCACGATGTCGTGAGGGCAGATTGTGAAAGTTGCTCACGATGATTCTAAGGGGCGCACAATAAGGTAGGGTCCTTATTCCTTAGAGGCCCTTAGTCTCCCACAAGGTCACCTGACGAAGTATTGACTCCAGGGGTTTGATGTCTACTAAAATCAGTCAAAAGACGAGTGACACCCTTGGAACACATAGTGCATCTTCAAGAGCATGTTGCGTAAATGAAACCTGAATACAAGCGAGTGGCACCCTTGGAGAACGTAGTGCATCTTGAAGGGCATGTCACAATTTTAACATTGGTGAGTTAATGAACCTAGTACCTAGAAAAATATGTCTCCTTAGGACTGAGTCAACCTTAAAATGAATGATTTAATGAGTAAAGTTTAATAATTATAAAATTTCCCTTAAAAACAAATTCTGTTGAGCCTAAAGAATTTAAAGCCTAGGTCTAAATAGGTATTGAAAACAAAACAAAATAAAAAATAAAGTAAGCAAGTAATAAAGGGGATGAAGAAAATGGGGTAAAAAATTAAATTCAAATTTTAGTGGAAGATTAAATTATTAAAAAGGTAAATTGTTGTTTATGTATAAACTTTCTAATTCTGAACTTAGACAAAAAGGGGAAACTTTAACTCAAAAGGAATGTGGAACATAGTAGGGAATCTAGTCTAAATAAATTTTTAATTTCGAACTCAACTAAGCTTTAAGAAATGCATCAATCATTAAAAGGAATGTAAGAGAATAAAGGGACATAGAGGAGCGTTTTTAGGAACTCTTTTAGGTGGGTGAGAAAAATTGACCATTTAAATTAAATAATTAAATGAATTTCTGGTGCAACTAATGTTATCCGCAATTTTTGGTCATCATGATGATGTTATGATGATGTTATGATAATGGAAAATCAAGCTCTTCACTAAGGACATTTTCCTGAGGAAAGTTACACTTGTCTGTTTCCAGAAATCACACTTTTAAAGATAGTTCGCAGGCTGCCTATATACTTGCCTGCGAGAATGCCTGATTCTCGTAGGCTGCATTAAGCTGGAGTGCGAGAAGTTCGCACTTTCCTCATTGTTAGGGTGCGAACATGTTCTTAAAGGAGGAAAAAGATAAAGTTCTCGAACCTTCTAGAAGGGAATCTTCTAGCAGGGTGAGTTGGCATTCAAATGGTTGGCAAAATACTGGTTTTCCAGATATCTTGGGATCATTTCCTATCCTAGTAACTAATCTATCTTCTCCTATATATTGAGGAGATTTCTCATGAAAAGGGTTAATAAGAATAATAAGCAAGATAGCAAGAGATTGATTGGAGAAATAGTGCAAGACTGTATGGAGGACTGATGCTACAACAACAAAAGACAAGAGCAAGGTCATCAAAAGTAGTTGATTTTCTTCATGCATGAGCAAGTGTGTGTGTCAGAGCTAAGGAGCCATCGAAAGGAGACCTACGACATCAAGGCTCAGGTTGTAAGTTTCACTTTCAATTAATACAATACAATAATATGTCCCTTTCCCATAAAGATGATGTCATTTTATTACATAATTCCTTGATCATATGTATAGACTAGCCATTGAATATATTGATCTGCCTTTACCCCGATTGGTTTGTGTTGTTGTAATTGGAACGACGCAAGAGCATTGGAACAAAAGCTTGGAACAACAAAGACTAAAGGAAAGTGTTCATAAGGTATGCCCATGACCCTTTATCTCTTAGTTCATTCAATAGGTTAGATCTAGGGAAAGTGTATTATTCTGTCATGATTTGTTCTAGATCCAGGTGGATCTAGGGAGATCGGTTAGTGTCCGCACCTACGGATTTATCCTGAAACAAAATTGGCGACTCCACTGGGGATCTATCCCTTTTTTCTTTATGGTTTTTGAATTTTTTGTGGCCATTTGCTCTATTTGCATTCTTCTCCTGTTTTGTCAGTGTCTGAGTCCTCAGGATATCCTGAGAGACCTTCTGGGTCTATAAGCCAACTTGAATTTTGCTTACATTTTCAAAATTTTCATTATATTCAGGGATTCTCGCACTGTGTCCATTGACAGCCTACGAGAACCATTGAAGTTCACACTCTGCATATATAGTTTAGTGCGAATAGTTCGCATCTTGCGTCAAAGTAGCCTGCGAGAAGACTATCTTCTCGCACTGTGTTCTACTACTTGCCTGCGAACAGATTTTTTGAAATTTTTGAATTTAAGTTTTGACTTTATCAACTGCTTAGATCTGTTGATTTACCCCTTTTTGGCTTATTAGATCATTGGCTTACATATATCTTGCTTAGTTTGCTTGCTTGAACTGATCTAGAGTTTCAAGGTTTTTTCTTGCCTTTATAGCTTGACTTTCATTTCTTGGCTCTTATTGGCATTTTCAATCTCTCTGATTTCTGGAGTTGAGTGTGTCGAGCTGGCTAAGAACCAGTGATTGGTTGAGAGTTGAGTGTTTGGTGTTTCTTGTTTGCTTGTTGGTTCGAAAGGACATTTTTCATTTGCATTCAAGAACTCCTTGGTTTGCTTTTGTTTTTACTTTCGTTGAAATTTTTGGTTGGGTTGTTATGGTTTGGGTATTGATGGTTTGATTTTCTTTTCTCATTAATCAGAGTTCTTCTTGGAAAGTGAACCACAAGTTCTCTTTCAAGATTTTGGTTTTGTCTTTGTGACAACATTTGAAAATCAACTTTTTAGAGTTTATTGAAGTAATTGGAAAAGACATATAGAGATTGTTCATTGATATATGATTGTTTGCATTGGCATCTGAAAGGAAATTGAACATTGCATTTGCATGGTAGTATTGAGATGGATTCGGAAAATTTTCTCTCTCTCCCATAATTAGGATTCATGGAATGAAAAGAATTATATTTCATCATTATCCTTACATTGTTTTGGGTCAGAGTCATACATCACGAGTTTCACTTCCGTTACCTTTGAGTAAACAACAAATTTTAAAAAACATTGCGTAATATTAAAATTGATCTAGTAACACTTTTTTAGGGCTCTTTTACACCAACATTTAGCTAGGATAGTGCTTTGGAGTAGGAAGAGAGATACACTCTCCAAAAGCTCAAAAACAAACAATAGCATCTTGAGTTAGGGAGTGTCAAATTCCATTCGCAACATATTGTCCTGGGAAGCCCTTCTAACACAAGGGTCAAGCATTAGGTTGCATTGGTGTTGGCAGAGTTACTAACCCTGCTTTGTTGACATCAGTGTAGAGATTGCACGTATTACGGGGGTCACTCCGAGGTATACCCACAATTATGAGTGGAAGCCTTTGAGTTGATTTCGGGCTAGATACCCTGCCTTTGCGTGTGGATCGGACTGACGACTGTTTCCCCAGGCTGTACTGTTGTTTGTGGTGACCTTAGTGGCTTATCTCTCTAGGTTCTTACCCGAGGTGACTGTGGAGGGGAAAGTCTTCATGGTACCTGGAATTGACGTTGATCAAACTCACTCGGGCTCCTTGGAGGGTATACCCACGATTATGTGTGGGAGCTTGCACCAGGGCGTAAGTTTGTTAAGCAGGTCGTCAACGTAACTTTTCCGTCTTAGCCCCGCCCCTTCTCGTCTCGTTGTTGCGATGTTGGATTTCATCACCAACTAGTGGCTTCGATATTAGAAGGTATTGTTTGCTTGGTGATTGCTTCTAGATTTTGTTTATTAGTGTGTGCTGTGTGTTTCTCGAAGCTGACCATAGGATTTTCATTGGGGAGTTTGTTACTTGTTTGCAATTGCTCCCCCATGACGTTCACGTAGGATGCAAGGTTTGTCCCCGGAACATCCGGAAGCTTCACAACCTTTGCATACTGCAACACCTAATGGTACCCCCGAGGACTCTCCTCATCAGGGTGAAATTCCCCTTGTTACTCTATCACACGTGGACATAAGTGACGTCCAAGACGTTTCTACACCACCTCCACAAGTACAACGCACTGATCCTCTAGGTGATTTTCGAATTACCAATACTATAGAGGACTATCGCATTCGTCATGGTGAACGACCTGTTGGACGAGTTAATCCTTCTGAAGAAACCGCTGTTACATCTTCTGAATCAACCGTTGGGCCTTCTCACGGTGTAGTAGGCCAAGATCCTTTTTGGTCCGGTAATTTTTGTCGAGTTCTTTTCGGTACAGAGTCATCCGCTATTTACGAAATCAACCCTCCTGTGTCTCCTGAGACAAAGGATACACCCGAGACTACTACTTATCGTTTTGTTCTTCCTCCCGAGATGGACCATCTTGAGAATACTATGAGTGTCCAAACCGGAATTACTGCGACTACTCTTCCTCCTATCAATACCCAGCGAATGCCTGAGGCTAACCCAAGTTTACCCCCTGGTTACCATGCGTTGAATCCTTTGTTGAATATTTCTCATCCAACACCTCCGCAAACCCCAGTTGGTTCTCTTAGTGGTCCTCCGTTTCCTGGGCATCCTATTCCCGGTTTCATTCCGACACTCCCTCAATTTCCTATTGGCAATCCTAATCCTAGTGGCACTATACCGACTGTTGCACCAAACTTGCAGATTCCTGTTGGTGGACAGGGTAATACGGTTCCTTTTCCTTATCCTTTTCCCGAACAGAATACAATGACTACACAACCTGCGGTTGGCACACAACTTCCGGGTGGAACTGTCCCTTTGATAGGGGGACCAACCTCACCTTTAGGACAAAACATACCTCCCGCATTGGCCCAGTATTGGAATCAACTTATGCAAAACTTTCCTCAAAATGCTGGGGGGACAACAAGATGTCCCTACTACAGGCCAACCATATCCAGGTGTGACTAATCCTATTTGGGGTTCGGGTCAGACTACTCAACCTCAAGTCCCTACTCAGACTCAAGGTCAAAATCCTTGGGGTTACTATTCTATTCAGCCACCACAAAACCAGCTAGGGTCTTCCCTCTGGGGGCAAACTGCATATGGTCCTACTGGTTTACCGACAGGGCTTCCACCCCAAAGTCACCAATATCCACAAGTGAATTGGCAGTTTCCTTTTCTTGCTACTTTGGATCTGCCATATTTGTCTAGGATTCTTAATGATCCTATTCTTCACTCTCCCCAATGGCCTGCTATTCCTGCAAAGCTTCCATCGGATATTCCAAAATTCGATGGGAAGGTAGGAGAGGACCCAAATAATCATGTCATGACTTTCCATCTGTGGTGTTCGTCCAACTCGTTGATGGATGACTCCATTCGACTGCGTCTTTTTCAACGAACTCTTATAGGTGCTGCTGCGAAGTGGTACATTGAATTACCACGAGGTTTCTTTTCGGATTTCAACACCCTTGCAATGGCCTTTCTAACACATTACCAGTTACCGATCCGTTACGATACCGGAACTGAGATTTTAACCTCCTTCAAACAAAGCTCGAGCACTCATATATCTGATCATATTCATGAGTGGCGACGGAGGCGATGTCTCATTAAACTTGAGCTTCCCGATCAGTTACTGGCAGAATGGTTTACAAAGTCTTTTGTAAACAAAATTTGTAAAGACATTGCTATGGACGGTGTTGTAAAAGAAGAGCAGGCTATTAGTCGTGCTCAGTATCTTGATCTCGTTTATTCGCAAACAAGAACCTTGTATGATTTACTACCTGATCTACCTCGTCCTGGTACTTCCAGCACTCCTGCTACTCCTGCTGCCTCGCATGCAAATGATGGTGTGATTGGTTCCACTCATAGCCACTCACATTCCGTTTCAACTACAACCCCTAAATCCAATTCTTCTAATGTTCAAAATGCTCTGTCTCCTGCTCCTCCCGCGGGTAAAACCTCTGAAGTGAACGCAGTTCAATCTACGCCGACCGGTAAGAACAAATCTAAGAAAGGGAGAGGCAAGAATAAGGAGGGTAAAAATAATAATCCGAATGAGCAAACCAAATCTCCTCCTATTCATGACCGAGATAAGCACAAACCACGCTACCCTTTCCTTATCTGTGGTGACGATCACTACACGAAAGATTGTCCGAGACGTGCCGAAGTCAACAAGTTCCTTCAAGGAACGCCAAAACCCTCTACGCCGACAGTTTTGTCTCAACCTTTCCCGTCTCAACAACAGGCTTCGTTGGTCATCCGTGACCAACCCTCTACTTCTACATCATCTTATGTTTTGATGTGCACTGGTGATTCCAAGATAGACAATGTTGCACTTACCACTAGAGCTAAAGACTATACTCCTTCTAAGGAGAAGGCTGACAACTTACCTCCTGATCTGGTACAACCCTCTCCACCGAATCCACCCATAAACGGTCCTCTTCATCTCGAACGACTGAACCTTGATACAGTTATACGACCACCCCCGAAAGGTGTCGTTAAGAAGTCGACATTCAATCCTCATGCTCGGGCAGCCCATAACTATAGCATTGTCGAAGATCTAGCCCAAGCACCCTCAACGATGTTTGCCCTGGAAGTCCTTCAGTCTTGTCCTACACAACGAAGGGCGCTGTTGAAAGCTATAGGTGGTATTGATCCAACACATACGAATCTGATAGTATTTAACTTGGAAGATCATATTCCAAGGTTACCCCCACAACTTGTGTTTCAAATACAAGTTGTTGTCGCTGACAAGAGCATTTGTCGGACTGTTATTGATGAGGGTGCCTCTACGTGTGTAATGTCTTTTACTTGTTGGAAAGCCATTGGCTCTCCTTCTTTAAACTAATCCTAAAACACTTTAAGAGCCTTCAACGACTTGGGTTTTAAGCCTTATGGTGTTCTACCATTGTTGCCTGTCACTCTGGAAGGTAAGATTGTCCAAGTGGAAGTGGAAGTTTTTGATACCCCCATAGATTATAATCTTCTACTTGGTCGTAGCTGGGTCGATTTTATGCGTGCTGTTGTGTCAACCCTTTTCCGTGTCGTACGATTTCCTCACCAAGGAAAAGTGGTTACGGTCGATCAAATTGCCTTTTTTAATGCTGATACTCACATTGGCAACGTGCCATTCATAGCTAAAACCCCACCGGGTTACGAGAATGTTGGAGTCAGTCTTTTAAAAGATTCTTCGTTAATGGGTACTTTCCCCATACCACCACCACCCGATATTCCACGCCCGTTTATTGCTTTTATTAATATGATCTCTACTGTGCCTCATGAACTTCCTGTGTCTGCTGACCCTTGGATAGTCCCTGATTTTGGAGATCATGTTCGTTTTGGTGACGTCATGCCATTAAGTCCGGTTGAGTCCGCTTATCAAGACATTTAATCGGCAACCCCTACTACTGCTTCTTGTGATGAGTTGTCTCCTGATACTTTCCGTGTCGTTTTTCCTACTGACGAGATGATTATGTCCGTCTTGGATGACACCCCTTGGGACGATGGCCATCATCGTTCCATCCTGTTTCTGGAACAACACACTCTCGAGAATTACCAGCGGATTTCGACTCCGTCGACCGTTGTGGTCATAAAGACCGTTCCCGGATCTACACATGATGTGTTTGCGGAAGGGAACCTCAGCAATATTTCTCCCACGATTCCCATTGATATTTCAACTAAACCTAGGATAGTCGAGAATGTTCATATTGGAGCTTCGTGCTCTCCAAAAGAAATTATCACTTATACTTCCTTGTTTAAAGAATTCTTTGATATCTTTGCATGGAGTTACGAAGAGATGCCGGGTATTGACCCTACTATCGTTTTTCTTGAAATTAAGACATACCTCGGAGCTAAACCAGTCCGGCAACGCCTCCGTCCTGTCCATCCACGTAAAGCGACATCCATTAAGCTTGAAGTTGAAAAACTTCTTAAAGACAGTTTTATTTATCCTGTGGCATTGACAGAATGGGTTTCTAATCCAGTACTGATTGATAAGAAAGGTGGTAGTATACGCGTTTGTGTTGATTATCGGGATATCAACAAAGCTTGTCCAAAGGACAATTTTCCAACCCCTTTCATTGACCAGATCGTCGATGACTATGCCGGTAGTGAAATTTTTTCCCTCATGGAAGGATTTTCGGGCTATAATCAAATAAATATCGCTCCTGAGGACCAACATAAAATGGATTTTATTTGTCCTTGGGGTACTTTCACCTACAAAAAACTCCCTTTCAGTCTGAAGAACGCAGGTGCAACGTTCCAACGTGCTATGTCTTATGCATTTCACGATATCAAGCATATCGTTCAACCTTATTTGGATGATTTGCCGGCTCATTCTGTACATCGAGTCGATCACCCTACTCACCTCTGAGCGATTTTCGTTCGTTGTCGGTTCTATCGCATTCGCTTAAATCCTCACAAATGTGTCTTTTGCGTAGAATCCGGCCGTCTCCTCGGTTTCATTGTTTCACGTCAGGGGATCCGGGTAGATCCCATCAAGGTTGAGGTGATACTTAATCTCCCTCCTCCTTCTTCACTGCGTCAGTTACAAAGTTTGCAGGGGAAAGCAAACTTTCTTCGTCGTTTCATCCCGAATTACGCCGAGATTACCCGAGGTTTCACCCGTCTTTTAAAGAAAGATTCAGAGTTTGTCTGGGATAAGATTGCCAACAACGCTTTCGAAGCTTTAAAGTTGTCCCTCACAAAAGCTCCTCTTCTTTTCCCTCCTGATTATAGTCAAGATTACTTTCTTTATCTGGCTGCTTCCGAGTATACTATCGGCATGGTCCTCGTTCAAGAGGATGATAACCATGATGAACATGTTGTCTATTACTTGAGTAGAAGTCTATCATCAACGGAAATCAAGTACCAACATGTTGAGAAGCTGGCTTTGGCTGCTGTTCAAGCAGTTCAATGTTTTCATCATTATATTCTCTCCAGAAAGACTACAGTGATTTCACATTGTAACCCCATGCAACATATATTGACCCGTCAATTGCTGGGGGGCAAGTACTCCAAGTGGATTGTCATTCTCCAGGAGTTCGATTTGGAATTCGATCGCGCCACGTCGAAGAAATCCTTAGTTTTTGCTGAGTTAATTTGTGATTTTCCCCACTCTGCCATGGAAAACGTAGCAGTGGATTCGTTACCTGACGAATCACTTTTCCTTATCAGTACCGACGATATTTGGTACGGAGATATCATTATATATCTCCAAACTCAAACTTTCCGGCCTGTTGTGTCTAGTGCTGAACGACGTCGCATCTGTTATCAAGAACGTCATTATATTATCCTCGGCGATACTCTTTACCATCGAGGCATTGACTCGGTCTTTCGGCATTGTTTGACGTTTGACGAAGCTGAGAAAGCTTTGAATGAATGCCATTCTGGAGCATGTGGTGGTCATATGTCTGGGTATGCTACTGCTCAAAAGATATTACGTGCATGATACTTTTGGCCTTCATTATTCAATGACTGCATTACTGCGGTTCAAAAGTGTCATGCCTGCCAGACCTATAATCAGAAGATTTGGTCACATCCTGCTCCCCTCCATCCTGTAGTCTCAGTAGGTCCTTTTGCGAAATGGGGCATTGATTTCATGACATATCACCCTCACTCGGCCGGGGGGCATGGCTATATTATTGTAGCTGTTGATTATTTTACAAAGTGGGCCGAGGCGATGCCGACATTCGATAATACTGGGAAGACTGCAACGTTATTTCTTTTCAACCATGTCATCACTCGTTTTGGTGTCCCTCAGGCTATCGTTACCGATCACGGTAGTCATTTTCGAAATTATATGATGTCTGAACTTACAGAGAAGTTGGGCCTTCGTCATGATAGCTCAACACCCTATTATCCACAGGCCAATGGCCAGGTCGAAGCCATCAATAAGGTTCTTATAACTATGATTCGATGGATGATAGGAATCCATAAAACTAGCTGGCACACGATGTTATTTTCAACATTGTGGGCATATCAGACATCTGTTAAGTCTGCCACAAGATTCACACCTTTTCGATTAGTTTATGGATTGAAGCCATTCTGCCAATAGAATGTGAAATACCTTCTTTGAAGCTAGCTGCAGAGCTCTTACCTAATACTTCTGCCGAAGAGGAACGTCTGTTGTATCTAATACGATTAGACGAGACTCGCCGTGATGCTACTCTTGTAATAGAAGCCCAGAATAAATGTGTTAAGGCACAGTATGACAAGCATGTCAAACGTCGTGTCTTCTCTGAAGGCGATCTTGTTCTTTTATATGAACAAGATAAAGATGTCTTAGGAGCTGGGAAATTCGAACCAATGTGGCGTGGCCCTTATATTGTTAGCAGAGTGTTGGAAAAAGGAGCATATGAACTAGTTGATTATGATGGTGTACCTTTGAGTGAACCCAGGAATGGTTTGTACTTAAAGAAGTACTATGCATAAGTCATTTGTGCATGAGTACTTGTATTTTATGTATCATACTGCGTATGTGTGTTACTTTAGTTTTGCTTTTGACGTTATCTGGTCTCTGCCCTTACGTGACGTTGTGTTTGATTGCCAGATGTCAGAGTATTCACTACCTTATATTGGCTTCGCCGATGGTGCTAGCCGTAGTACTCGGAACCTAGCTTCCGCTGCGTGGGCAATCTATGCCCCAACAAACAAACTTATATCTTTACGAGGTGTATGTCTTGGCCGAGCAACCACCAACATCACAGAGTATAGCGCCGTTATTGAGTTATTGGTTGATGCTATCTCTCTTGGAATTCGTCACTTGGTTGTGCGACTTGACTCGCAGTTGGTAGTGCTACAGCTAAGTAATGTCTACTCTATTCGAAGTCCTACTTTATTAAGGGTATATTTGCGGATTCACCTCTTGGAACGACATTTTGATCAAATAGAATATCAACACATTCCGAGAAGTCTTAATACATTAACTGATGTTTTGGCTAATTACGTATTAGACAGACATTTGAACAATTTATGAATCAAACACATTAAAATGTACACAATGTAAAAAGCCAGTAGAAGCCGTGTATATATATAACGCTCAAAATTTGTTTTTACAAAATGTGTCCGAAGACCAAAATATCAAAATTGAAGCCCATGGCTTCTACATAATGACATCACTAATGATGTTCACGATAGCACACTAATGTCCTAGCAACTCTGCGGAGAAAGCGACCCATAGAGGCGGAGACTCCCACGGTGTGACGCTGATCACGTCGGGGAATATCCTCCAGAGTCATCTCTGGAACGTCGACCATCAGACCCTCTAAGTTCTGCTACACTGTTAGATAGTCCTGGACGTACTGTGGAACTGCTACTGCTGCCTCTCCTCGACGCTAGACAGGAGAACTACCAGCAGGTCTATATGCCCCAACATCTGTGTTATCAATAAAAATTTGGTGTTAGTCTTCAGATAAATTTATAAAACCAAAAAATTTAAATATGATGAAAATACAAAAACATCTAAAAAGATAAAAAAAATTGGTGTATTTCTTACCGAGATCTCCCCACTATGCATCCTCAGGAAGTGCAAGGTCAGGATCACCTTGAAAATCTAAGCCAGCGTATGCATAATCTTCTACCATCAGCACCTGGCCTTGAAGCCAGTCGAAGAAGAGATCGTCATACCTGACGATCGGTCCTGCCACATGTCTAGCCATGAGTTGGCACCATCGTAACATCCGTGGATCCCTGGGACTCGGAAAGTGACACTCTGCCTGAAGTATAAACACAGGCACCCTCTCACAGAAGAAAGACACCAACAATGATCCATATCCGAACTGTTTTAGATCTCCACGCCTGCATTTGGTCAGTTGTTTCTTGAGATTGCGTAAAACTGCGTCAGCCCAGTTGAAGACCCGGGGCTCAGTACACTCGATGCCATACTAAAAATAGCTCTGCAGATCCATATGTGGGGCAACACTTCCTGCCATCCGAGCGATAGTGAATAGAATGGTACAGAGAGTTATATCAGTCACTCCCCAAATGGCCACTTTCCCTTTTTGTCGTTCAGCCTCCGGCACGCAGTACTCCCGGCAATACTCGCTCATTTTTAGACCACCCCTTCGGCTACCAGTCAAGCTGACATAGGATCCTCGCCTGGATAGCCCCATCAAGAAATAGATGTCTTCAATGTCGATAGTCAATGTGTGAGCTCCGACATTAAAAACCTGCTGATCCGGATCCCACATCCGGACTAAGTGTTCTAGCAATCGAACTTGGGCTCTCATACCCGGTATGCGGAAATACTTCAAGAGACCGCAATCTCTTAGGGCAACAATGGTCGGCGGGTGATTTTCGGCGTTCGCATTATCATCCTCGTGTTCCCGTTCTCTCCATTCGAGCACCATTATGATGGTTATAAACCTGCATGGGGAACACATGAAGATGGTTAAAACTCTCTTTCATGGAATAAACCCTTTTTATTGGCTAAACATTACAAACTTTTTTGGACTTTGCGCTGTTCGCAGGTGACCTATGGCACACAGTGGAAATTCTCGCATGCTGCCTTAGGCCGACCTGCGAGAATGAGGAATTCTCGCAGGCCCCGTATGGGCAGCCTGCGAGAATCCCTCTACACGCATAGGGTTTCAAAAACTAACTCAAAACTTGAAATTTAACCAATGAAATCATGAATTTGAACCATGAAAAGATAAAGCATGGAGAGCTTACCAAAACACCACAGACGGCTCGAAGAATGATGGCCCGAAGCTCTCGAAAATCGACGATGAAGGTAGAAGGTAAAATGGAAGTTTTTTTGCACTCAAATGGTAAAAGGGTAAAATGATATGGTAAAATGTGTTTTGGATTTATTTTATTTACTTTTTACCATGTTAAAAATGGGTTTTTCATGTTTATTCCTTATTTAACCCTAATTACTAATATGGAAGTGAGTAAAATGACTTGCAGGTACCCAATACGGATAATTATGGACAAAAAACTTTTGCGGTATGGTGTGTTTTTGTTTGTTTCCTATGGTTTTGATATAAAACCTCAAGCGCCTTTTATCCGTTCTTGCGCTTGTCAAAAATATGAGAACGTGATCGAGCGTTGTTTTATCTCTTTTCCGGGCTCGCTGTGGTTACACGAAAAAGGAACCCCCCTGGAGTTAACTTTAAGCTCTTTTCATACTCCCAAAACATGAAAAGATTGCCGAGCGATCTTGCTATTTTCATGCTCGTTAAAGTATTTGAAGTATGCATCCTTCGAGCGATAGTTTAACACTTTTTCGGTCTCGTTGGACTATTGTACGAAAAAGGTACTGAGAGAGTTCTCTTTTAAGCGTTTTTCCAAACTCTATAATCTTGAAAAACCTTCGAGTTTTCTATCTCTGGACTCGTTAAACAGACATTGAAAGACCCGTAATGGGACCGAACCACTCCTTCTTAGGGTTCGTTAAAAATACTTCGAGGGAATCGTCCGAAGGATGAGCTTATATCAATAAGCATATGTGATCCTCTTCAAGCTTGCGTAAAAATAAAGAGGTACTTGCCAGAAATGGTGGGGGAAAATTTGGGAAAGGGATATGTTTCGTCTTTATGTTAATTGGCAGTAAGTGTTTCTCTTGAACATGACACCCCCTCATTCATCATCTGAAGCCGGTTTGGGAAATCCATTTGTCTCTCATTCGATTTGATAACAAGATCTTTCCATGTGTCGTCTTTGAGTTAATGCTGCCAAATCATTGGTCGTGTCATTCATGTGTTCAAGAGCAGTCCGTCTGAAACTTATATTGAGTCGGCCATCTGCAGTTACCCATTCATTCCGTGTCGGCCTTCCTTGTGTCTAAAGTCCAATTGCCATGTACTCTGTTTCACTTTCAAATTCTGTTACTCATTTCGTGTCACTGATGGGGGATACATCAAGGCCCTCCTGTGACGAGTCTTATTCCGTCGACCTCAACACATTATCTGGAATCGAGGCTTAGAAATTATTTAGTACCTTGGAGCTTGCATGCCTCAATGGAAAGTTTCTCGCTTTCGACAGTAGGTTTACATCATTGGCCTCTGATCGAAAGATTCCGTTGACTGTTCGACATCAAATCATTTATTCACAGTCAATGGATTGTACTATAGTACCTTGGGAGTCATTGACATTAATGGTGATTTCCCTCGCACTTGTTAACGGTTACATCAATGACCGGTAATCAAGTGGTTTCTACCATGTTC
>ML776908.1:1135518-1148598 GCA_009831015.1 Picea engelmannii | reverse complement strand
ATCACATGGTTAGATTCGTACTTTGGGCGATGAGGTTGAAGACCCTGGATATTATCTTTATGATCCAGGTTGCGATGGAGTATGTATTATTTGTGACACATAGATCCACTGTGTATGTTTCGTGGCTATGTCGTTTTGATTTCCAATTTGTCGCATAGATCCACAGTGTATTCAGGTGGCTATGCTATATTATGACGGCATGGATCCACAATGTATGATTGGTGGCCATGAATTTTAATTGCATTGTCATTAGTCTATGATCTGAGTATGGGAATGCCTACCTCAGGAATTGGTATACATGATATTCTGCTGATGTTTGGATGTTTGCAGGTCTCTGATTAGATGCGCTCTTGGTTCTTGACACACACATGCAGCTTACAAAGTCTATTGACTGTCACTAGTTCCGCTCTCAGACTTTGGGGGGAATTCTGTTATCCGCAATTTTGGTCATCATGATGATGTTATGATGATGTTATGATAATGGAAAATCAAGCTCTTCACTAAGGACATTTTCCTGAGGAAAGTTACACTTGTCTGTTTCCAGAAATCACACTTTTAAAGATAGTTCGCAAGCTGCTTATATACTTGCCTGCGAGAATGCCTGATTCTCGCAGGCTGCATTAAGCTGGAGTGCGAGAAGTTCGCACTGTCCTCATTGTTAGGGTGTGAACATGTTCTTAAAGAAGGAAAAAGATAAAGTTCTCGAACCTTCTAGAAGGGAATCTTCTAGAAGGGTGAGTTGGCATTCGAATGGTTGGCAAAATACTGGTTTTCCAGATATCTTGGGATCATTTCCTATCCTAGTAAATAATCTATCTTCTCCTATATATTGAGGAGATTGCTCATGAAAAGGGTTGTTAAGAATAATAAGCAAGCTAGCAAGAGATTGATTGGAGAAATAGTGCAAGACTGTATGGAGGACTGATGCTACAACAGCAAAAGACAAGAGCAAGGTCATCAAAAGTAGTTGATTTTCTTCATGCATGAGCAAGTGTGTGTGTCAGAGCTAAGGAGCCATCGAAAGGAGACCTACGACATCAAAGCTCAGGTTGTAAGTTTCACTTTCAATTAACACAATACAGTAATATGTCCCTTTCCCATAAAGATGATGTCATTTTATTACATAATTCCTTGATCATATGTATAGACTAGCCATTGAATATATTGATCTGCCTTTACCCCGATTGGTTTGTGTTGTTGTAATTGGAATGGCACAAGAGCATTGGAACAAAAGCTTGGAACAACAGATACTAAAGGAAAGCGTTCATAAGGTATGCCCATGACCCTTTATCTCTTAGTTCATTCAATAGGTTAGATATAGGGAAAGTGTATTATTATGTCATGATTTGTTCTAGATCCAGGTGGATCTAGGGAGATCGGTTAGTGTCCGCACCTACGGATTTATCCTGAAACAACTAAGGGATCGGGTGACATGTTTACGGGGGAGGTTTTTTCTAATTAATTTTTAATAAAAAGAATTTGATGTGTGTTTGGGAAAAAAGTCACTAAGTAAACTCTATTAAAGAAATGGCAAGGAGGAGAATGGGGATGTCTGGTATGCGTAAGGTTATGTTGTCGGATTTTACTCTTGACTTATTTTTCTTGTGGGAGTTGGGAAACCCATCTCGGATAATGAGTGGTTACTCGACGTTGCGAGGCGAGTAGGGAGCTAGCCTTCTTTGGTTTGTGTGCATGGCCCCTTTGCAGCTCGAGGAGATCAGGGGGAATAAGAGTACCCATGGTGATGGATGGGAGGTAACGGTGAGGTCTCAGTAGTTAGCGAGAAGGAGAAGGATGGAGTGCAAGCGCGGGACAAGCCTCTTCAGATTCATCGCCTCCGGTTACGGTACTTTAATTTTCGTTAGTCAGATTTGTGCATATCTTTTGGATTGTTGCCCTAACAAAATGTTCTACCCCTCACCTTGCTTGAATAACTCTGTGATGGTTGAGTAATAACATTGAACATTTTGTTTCTGTACCGGATGTCATTTACCCTTCGCGCTCGCGTCAAGTATGTGAAATTCTATGTCAATTTTTTGTTAAACTTGTGGGTTCACTTATAGAATTTATGTGAAAATTTGTGTTCCAATGTTGTTTCATTTCCATAATTAAATTAGTTAGAACAATGATTTTTTGTTCCAACGTTGTTTTAATCCTATAATCAAATTAGTTGGAATAGTGAAATTATGTTTCAAATGTTGTTTTATTTCTGTAATCCAATTTGTTGGAATAGTGAAATTGTGTTCCATTGCGTTCCAGGTTGAACACTACGCGTCCACACCATTTTTCCAGTGATCTTTCTCCTTCTAAATTCGTGCAAGAGATAAAAAATTTTAAACTTAATCGCATAATATAATTCCACGAGAAGTAAGGCCAAGTTGGTAGACGTTAAATCTTCTGTCCATCCATATTAAATTTCACACTGGGCATTCTCGAAATAAACTACCCCTATAACACGTTTGTTATTGAGATCACTCGTGCACAGTCGTTGGCCCCTCTACAGCGCAGTGGCAGCTTCCAGGCTCACTCCACGCCGACGTGTTCCAGTACTTACCCTTGTAATTAATCGATGTGCTACATTACTTACCGACAATGTATTACAATCCTTGGATTGAATTCCAGTTTCGTTGGGCACTTGAAGCTTGTACCGTGTAGTCTTACAGGGATCTGGTTGTGTTGACCAATGTCTGTTGTTTACTGCATAAGTGCAGTTGTAATAATTAAATGAGTTGTTACCTTCACAATAAAACTGACAGGTGGTAAAAATTTACTAATGTGCTACCTTGTGTCTAAACTCACTTATCCTTAGTGAAATTTCATTATAAATTGTGTATAGTCTTAGTAGCTGGAATGTGTTTGATTTGTGTACATAGGGAAGAGTAGACCTATCTTATCTCAACCCTCAACACCTCTATGATTTTGTATCCCTTCACCTTTTTAGAGGACGTGTCTATAATAATAAGAACATTGTCACCACACTACTACATATGGGCGGATTTTTCCACGAAACTTCTTCAAGTTTCTTACATTCGTTGAAAAATATGTAGTAAGTTAAGCATTTTTTTCATTTTTTATTATTAAATTGACAGCGATTATCGTTGCTATTGTGACAAAAGTTTGTCGCTATAGCGACGACTGTTGACTATCTCAGCACACCTGCTAACACACATGG
Organism: Picea engelmannii; assembly: GCA_009831015.1. Taxonomy (NCBI): domain Eukaryota; kingdom Viridiplantae; phylum Streptophyta; class Pinopsida; order Pinales; family Pinaceae; genus Picea; species Picea engelmannii. The sequence continues at coordinate 1,145,426 of ML776908.1, read as the reverse complement.
ATTGCAACGGCTAGTTCACTTTTTGCGCGTCAACTCATGCATTTTCGTCGCTATATCGACGATAATTGATCTATATATACTTGACTTTAAGAGACTTTTCGACACATTTGCTATAGTTGTGACACTATTCGTGGATTTTGTTTGAGTTGTTTATTTTTTCCATCACCCACCGGTTGAACAAATCCAATTCTCGATCTACATAGCTCATATTTTGAACTTGCAAGGTTAGTATGTTTATTTATTTACATATACTCATTTAACTTGTAAAATTTTGTTCAAAGGAAATTTCATGTAGCTTGTTTTTTCCTTGATAATATATATGTGCATTACCATATTTCAAAATTGTTATGTCATTGTTTTTTGGATCTAACTAGTATATTCCATGGAAATTCATGTGAAATGTCAAGAAAAATATTTTTCGAAGAAGTATTTTAAGAAGAGGGAAAATTACTCCATCAATAAGACAATTCAAACATTAAAAACGGATGTCATTATCAATCTAGATCAATTTGAGCCTACAATTCCTTATGTAAATTTAATCCTTATTACAAAACCACCAACTCATAAAAACTTTACCAATTGGACTAATGTTTGAAATAGAAAGTGGAAAAAAATTCCTCTTAGGTCTAATCCTATCCCTTAGCGACCTTGTTAGCTCTCTAACTTTTGTGTTTCTAGTATGTTGTGCCTATCTAATTTATTTCATATTTTTAGTCTAGTATTAGTGTAGGCTAGTCATATAACATTGTATTCTTATGTGATGTTGTTTCTCTAATTTTTTATAATCACACGCAATTCTAGATGTAGTGATTAACTCTAGTTTGTAGTTGATGTAAATTTTTTATACACTATTAATAAGGAGTAGCGAAAATATAAAAATTTCATGATGAAATCTACGATAACATGATGAAATCTACTAGTCAGACATTGAAAAATGAGAACATGCCAAAGTGTCTTAGAAAATAAAATCGTGATCACTGTAAGTAGCATAAAATTGTGACCACTGTAAGTCGCTGCAAATCAACACGTCATAATTTAAACCAACCAAACCCAATTGTGGATGACAAGTGGATGGCATTATTTTTTTAGTGGTAAATTTCAAAGATTGACATTTTCTCTACAAAACAACTTAGAGGCTAGTGTATGGTGTTGAGTGATTCAAGTTTGAGAAATTTTGACCACTTTCCAATTCCCTATGCATTCTTATCATCCATGTTTATAAAATCCAGAGCTAAAAATACATATTTTTCAACATGTACGCATCTTGCCTACTATACAACATGCGTATACACAGGCTGCTCCACTACAACCCGTGCTGATGCAGGAGCATCCACACTTCATCAAGCGAGCCAGCGCGTGGAGTAAAGAACATACAGCTGGACAGCGCCAGCACATATATTTTTGAAATACTTTGGAAAGTTGTTGCGCCGCCATTTGAATGAAAGCATTCATAAGAAGCGCACTTGTAATGTATTATAGATAGGAAGACATTTAATGGTTTTAATGCTGTTAGATAGGAATTCATTGTAGATTTGATAGCTGTAGATTTCGAGAGGGCAAACGGAATATAGGCACCCTCCTTTGTATCATTGTAACATTCGAAATCAAGCATTTAGAGCAAGAAGAGCAGAGCAGAGAACTTGTGAAGAATCCCCATGTACATATATTGAATCAATAGAAAGAGTCTTTGATTCACTTCCATGGCTGTGATTATTCTCTGTATGTTGTTAATATTATGCTGCTGCATACTTGCTTCTTGTTATGCTTTTGTTGTATATGTTGCATATGTAATTTCATGGCAGATTAGAAATCTGGGAGAGAGGCGAGAATAAATTTCAAGTTGTTTCTCTGTCTGAGCCAGGAGATTCCTGCATCGAGTGCAGTCGAATTCCTCCGCATAGAGTGCGTTGAGGAGGCTCTACCGTTAAGCTCTTATTCTCTTCTGCCCAGAGTTGTGTTGGGTTATTCGAACCGTGCAAGTGAGTGCAGGTTGGACGTGAAGTCTCAGTAGCAAGTCTGAGAAGGGGAAGGCCATGATTACTGTGGTTGTGGGAGCATAGAGTCCAGAAGACTCAACACTTGGAGAGTGGTTGAAAGTCAAGCGTAAGCAACTTACGCAGAAGTTTCTAAAGAATCAGCGTTGTTGAAGCTCAGGAGGGATAGTTCCTCGTTCATGTTGTGGGAACAGGCCTGTGAGAGATTTGAACCAAGAGAAAGCTTGGAAGCAGGAAGATTCTCAAGAGGAAGAGAATCGACGGCTTGAATCGTCGTGAAGATTTGCGAAATCCTGCTGATCGTAGGATCGGGGGGGGGGAAGCTGCGCGAGGTTTAGTCCTTTAGCGTAGGAGGTAAGACCCAACATCCATCGGGGTTCGGCGTTCGGAGTCTGGCGAGGTAAGAGTTTATACCTTGCGAAATCGCGAGTCGCAATTTCCCGAATTCATCGGGACCGTTGATCGTGACAAGGACAGGTGGCACGAATCCGGAGGATCGGGGTTTCGACATTCGAGATTTCCCAATGCAAGGAATTCATGACAGTTGAAATCGCGATCCTGCGATTCCCAATCGCACGAGCAGAGGAGTGACGTAGCTGAGTGGGACCTCCAGAGCAGGTGGAGGACAGGTGTCATCGGACTTCGGGGTTTCGGCGTTCGGCGTTTCGGGGTTTTCGACCACGAAGAAAACTTGTATCATGGATTCGCGACCCGCGAAATCTCGAAGAGGACGTGGCAGCGTGGGACCTGAAGACTCTATTGGAGTACAGTTGGTGATTTACCGAAGTTCGAAGGTGGGAAGTCCAAGTCTGCACGTGCTATCGGAGTTCGGGGTTCGGGACTTTGTGGTGTCAAGGATTCGTGACATTGCATACTCCAATTTCCCGATAGGGAAATCCCCAATAGGGTGGGAGCGTTGACCGTTGACCATTGGGGATCGGGGTTCGGTGTTTTGAATTGCATGTAAATTGGGCACATAAGGTTCGCGATAGCGCGAACGCCGATTTACCGATTTGCGAAGGGAAGATCGCCGAGAAGAGCCCTGTGGGTAACGAGAACTCCCGAGAGGAGTTGGACGAGTGTTGACTCTTCGGGCCGTGTCAAAGGAGGTCTTGGTGGAGGCGGGTTGTCTTGAGGGTAGCTTGCGTGAGAGTGGTATCATAGCCAAGATTTCTCTGTTTTCTGTAGCAGAGAGGAAGAGAAGACGTAATGCCGCTGAGAAGAGGTAGGCAATCACCCGATCCAGAGAAGGAGAGGGAATTGTCCAGGGAAATAAGTAGTCATGGACAGAATGTAGAAATGGAGAGGTAGATACGAAATCTTCATGCTAGAATGGAAGATATGGAAGCAGTGCAGAGGCGCACAGCGAATACAGGAGATTTGAGTGACTCCGAAGGCGAAGCTGATGTTGTACCGCAAGGTGGAGTTGCAGCAGAAGATGCAGCCAATGAGCGATTAATCAAGGCTATCACCAGGATGAGCGCAAAGGTGAGGATGGACATTCCCGTCTATGAGGGGAGTCTAAATGCAGAAGAGTTGTTGGATTGGATTCGAGCACTCGACACCTACTTCGATTACGAGGATATCGAAGAGGATAAGAAGGTAAGGCATGCAGTTACCAAGTTGAAAGGACATGCAACCTTATGGTGGGACGAGTTACAGGCGGATAGGCGCTGCTAAGGGAAACAGAAGATTAAGAGCTGGGATCGGACGATCGCCAAGATGAAGGCGAAGTTCATCCCCAGGGACTACCAGATAACTCTGTTCAGGCACATGTAGAACCTGAGACAGAAGTTGATGACGGTGAAAGAGTACACCGAGGAGTTCTACAAGCTCAATATTAGAGCTGGTCATCGAGAGAGTGATGACGAAAAGGTGGCGAGATACCTGAATGGTCTCAGGTATGACATTCAGGATGAATTGAGCATGGTCACCATTCGAACAGCTGAGGATGCGTACCAGATGGCTTTGAAAGCCGAAGAGAAGCTGAGCCGCAAGCAGGGACAACGAGGGTGAGGCAGAAGCCAACCTAGAGGCAAAGCAGTTGCCCAAGAGAGAACTCAAAAGCCCAAGGAAGATTGGAAGAGGCCTCAGGGAAAAGATGAAAGAGGTGGAACCTCACAACAGAGGCAACAAATTTCTGAGCCGAGGAGGCAGCAAGATGATCAACAAGGAGGATATTTTGATGCCAACACTTTTCCTCATACCCTGAGGTAGAGGAAGAGGCCGAGGAGGAATTATCACATGTTTTACATGTGGGAAAGACAGACACAAAGCCGTGGACTGTCCAGATAGGAAAATGGACAGAGGAAAATCTCACGTCGCTGAGGCGCAGAGGGGTGATGTCGAAGATGAAGACACTGGAAGTGGAAAGTCACTGACAGTGCATAAGGTCCTGTTGAAACCTGAGAAAGAGGTGGAGGACACGGCGCAAAGATGCAGACTGTTCCGGACGACTTGCAAGACCGAGGGCTGGAAATGCAAGGTCATCGTGGACAGTGGAAGCACCGATAATCTCGTTTCAACCGAGATGGTGGAGAAATTGGCGCTGGAGACGTACAGACACCCAAGTCCATACAAAGTGTCATGGCTATAGAAAGGACACCAGGTATGTGTTACAAAGCAATGCTTGGCCAATTTTAAAATGGGTGAATACAGGGATGAAATTCTATGTGACGTTATACCCATGGATGTCTGTCATGTATTATTGGGTACACCATGGCAGTTTGACAGAAATGTCGTTCATGACGGAAGGATGAAAACCTACACCTTGGAGAAGGATGGAAGAACACATACATTGCTTCCGGGGAAGGATAAGAAGGTGGAGCCGTAAGTAACCAACACGATACTTCTCATGAGTGGGAAAGAGCTTCTCATAGAGCTGGAGAAGAATGAAGATCCACAGTTCTTTGTTGTCAGGAAGCTGAAAATTGTCCTGACAAGCACAAGAGTGGACGACTTGTCGGAAGAGATTCAGGAACTGCTGGGAGAGTTCGTTGATATCATCGTGGACGAACTACCTCGTTCGTTGCCACCGATGCGGAGTGTGAGTCACCACATTGACCTCATACCCAGAGCAAGTTTGCCAAATAAGGCAGCGTACAGGTTGACACCTTAGGAGAACGAGGAGGTCAAGAGGCAGGTACAGGATCTGCTGGATAAAGGACTGGTGAGGGAGAGTCTAAGTTCGTGTGTCATTCCAACGGTACTAAGTCCGAAGAAGGATGGAGGCTGGAGGATGTGTACAGACTCCAGGGCGATTAATAAAATCACCATTAGGTACAGGTTTCCACTGCCAAGAATGGACGACTTGATGGATTGCCTGAGTGGGGCAAATTATTTTTCAAAGACAGATCTCAAGAGCGGATATCATCAGATCCGGATGCGAGAGGGAGATGAATGGAAGACGGCATTCAAAACAAACGAGGGTTTGTACGAATGGCTGGTCATGCCGTTTGGGTTGACAAATGCACCCAGCACATTCATGAGGCTGATGAATGAGGTCCTGCGAGATTTCATTGGTAAATTTGTGGTCGTATATCTTGATGATATCTTAATTTTCAGCAAGACGAAGGCTGAACACTTGAGGCATTTGGCCATTGTAATGAGAAGGCTACAGCAGGAGAAGCTGCTGATCAATTTGAAGAAGTGTTCCTTCATGTAGACATAACTCATTTATTTGGGCTTTGTAATCTCGGCAAATGAATTGAAGATGGATCCTGAGAAGGTGAACGTAATCAGGAATTGGCCATCGCCAAGGAATGTTTTTAAGGTAAGGAGTTTTCACGGTTTGGCAAGATTCTACAGAAAATTCATTCGGAATTTTAGTGGAATCAGTGCCACAATGATGGACACTGTGAAGAAGCGGCACAAGGTTTTCCATTGGACAGCAGAGGCTGAAAGGAGCTTCAATTTGTTGAAGCGAAAGATAACTGAGCAACCAGTGTTAGTGTTGCCTGATTTTCAGAAAACCTTCCAGGTGAAATGTGACGCCAGTGGGTATGCTGTTGGAGGGGTCTTGAGTCAGGATGACATACCTGCTGCATATTACAGTGAGAAGCTGGATGATGCGAAGATGAAATATTCCACGTACGATAAGGAGTTCTATGCCATTATACATGCATTGAAAAAGTGGAGGCATTATCTCATACCCAAGGAATTTGTCCTGTACAGTGATAATCATGCGTTACAGTTCGTGAGTCAGCAAGAGAAGCTGAATCAAAAGCATGCAAAGTGGGTGGAATACATGCAGAATTTTACATTTGTGATAAAGCACATTTCAGGGACTGCCAACAAGGTAGCTGACGCCTTGAGCAGAAAATGTTTATTTCTGCAGGAATTCAGGGTCAAGACTTTGGGTTTTGAGAATCTGAAAGATATGTATGCAGGTGACGTAGACTTTGGCGAGGCATACGAGGTAGCCGAGAACCCAGTTCTCAGGGATAGGAGTCTGTGGATTGACTACCTGATCCAGGATGGATTTTTGTTCAAAGGCAGTCAATTGTGCATTCCAGAGTGCTCTATGAGAGAGAATTTGGTGAAAGAAAAGCACAGTGGAGGCTTAGCAGGTCATTTTGGGCATGACAAAACATTCACCAAGTTGAGCGAATCATATTATTGGCTGGGAATGCACACTGATGTAAAGCGATTTGTTGACAGGTGCCGAATATGTCAACATGCGAAGGGCCGAAAGCAGAACACAGGGTTCTATCAGCCATTGCCCATACCCGAGAGGCCATGGGAAGCCATTAGCATGGACTTTGTGTTGGGTTTGCCGAGAACACAACGAGGAGTTGATTCCATTTTTGTAGTGGTGGACAGGTTCTCAAAGATGGCACATTTCATTCCGTGTCATAAGACCAGTGATGCAACCCACATCACAAATTTGTTTTTCAAAGAGATTGTGCGGTTGCATGTATTGCCGAGAAGTATAGTCTCGGATCGGGACACGAAGTTCATAGGTCACTTTTGGAGGACGCTATGGAAGAAGCTAGGGACTGACTTGGAATTCAGTTCTGCTTACCATCCGTAGACAGACGGACAGACCGAGGTGGTCAATAGAAGCCTGGGGGATCTTTTGAGAAGTTTGGTAACTGAGCATCACAACAGTTGGGATCAGATCCTACCACAGGCAGAATTTGCGTACAACGATTCAGTGAATCGGAGTACAGGTAAGAGCCTGTTTCAAATTTTGTATGGGACACATCCGAGAGGAGTTTCTGAGCTCAGGGAGTCAGAACAGGCTGGAACTAGCAGCGCGAGAGCTGAGGAATTCGCTGAAGCAATGCAGGAACTTCACACACAGGTGAAGCAGGGACTCATGAAGGCGAACCAGGAGTATAAGCGCAGAGCCGATCAGAGGAAAAGACAACTTCAGTTTGAAGTTGGGGACATGGTTCTAGTGCACCTGAGGAAAGAAAGGTTCCCAAAGGGAACGTATAACAAGCTCAAGATGAAGAAAATTGGGCCGTGTAGAGTCCTGAAGAAATTCGGGGAGAATGCGTATGAGCTTGAGTTGCCAGAGGGCATCAGGATATCTCCGATTTTCAATATTTTGGATTTATACCCCTACAGGACCGAGGATGAAGGAGATGGAACTGATGAACCACCAGTGATCCAGTGGCAGAATGAATTGCCAGTTTCACAGAAGCCTGAGATGGAGTGCATACTGGATAAAAGAGTTGGAAGGAAGACCAGGAGAAAGCAATATTTTGAGTACCTAGTGAAATGGAAAAATCACCCAGTGGAGGATGCCAGCTGGGAAATAGAGGCAGTGATTCAGAAGCATGGGAACACCATGCTGGAGCTCATGGACAGGATCCCATGAAACCTTTTGAGCCGAGGAGTATGATGCAGGAGCATCCACACTTCATCAAGCGAGCCAGCGCGTGGAGTAAAGAACATACAGATGGACAACGCCAGCACATATATTTTTGAAATACTTTGGAAAGTTGTTGCACCGCCATTTGAATGAAAGCATTCATAAGAAGCGCACTTGTAATGTATTATAGATAGGAAGGAATTTAATGGTTTTAATGCTGTTAGATAGGAATTCATTGTAGATTTGATAGCTGTAGATTTCGAGAGGGAAAACGGAATATAGGCACCCTCCTTTGTATCATTGTAACATTCAAAATCAAGCATTTAGAGCAAGAAGAGCAGAGCAGAGAACTTGTGAAGAATCCCCATGTATAGATATTGAATCAATAGAAAGAGTCTTTGATTCACTTCCATGGCTGTGATTATTCTCTGTATGTTGTTAATATTATGCTGTTGCATACTTGCTTCTTGTTATGCTTTTGTTGTATATGCTGCATATGTAATTTCATGGCAGATTAGAAATCTGGGAGAGAGGCGAGAATAAGTTTCAAGTTGTTTCTCTGTCCGAGCCAGGAGATTCCTGCATTGAGTGCAGTCGAATTCCTCCGCATAGAGTGCGTTGAGGAAGCTCTAAAGTTAAGCTCTTATTCTCTTCTGCCCAGAGTTGTGTTGGGTTATTCGAACCGTGCAGGTGAGTGCAGGTTGGACGTGACTTCTCAGTAGCAAGTCTGAGAAGGGGAAGGCCAGGATTACTGTGGTTGTGGGAGCACAGAGTCCAGAAGACTCAACACTTGGAGAGTGGTTGAAAGTCAAGCGTAAGCAACTTACGCAGAAGTTTCTGAAGAATCAACGTTGTTGAAGCTCAGGAGGGATAGTTCCTCGTTCATGTTGTGGGAACAGGCCTGTGAGAGATTTGAACCAAGAGAAAGCTTGGAAGCAGGAAGATTCTCAAGAGGAAGAGAATCGACGACTTGAATCATCGTGAAGATTTGCGAAATCCCACTGATCGTAGGATCGGGGGTGGGGGGGGGTGGGGAAGCTGCGCGAGGTTTAGTCCTTTAGCGTAGGAGGTAAGACCCAACGTCCATCGGGGTTCGACGTTCAAATTTTGGCGAGGTAAGAGTTTATACCTTGCGAAATCGCGAGTCGCGATTTCCCGAATTCATCGGGACCGTTGATCGTGACAAGGACAGGTGGCACGAATCCGGAGGATCGGGGTTTCGGCATTCAGGATTTCCCAATGCAAGGAATTCATGACAGTTGAAATCGCGATCCCGCGATTCCCGATCGCACGAGCGGAGGAGTGATGTAGCTGAGTGAGACCTCTAGAGCAGGTGGAGGACATGTGTCATTGAACTTTGGGGTTTCGACGTTCGACGTTTTGGGGTTTTTGACCATGAAGAAAACTTGTATCATGGATTCGCGACCCGCGAAATCCCCAAGAGGACGTGGCAACGTGGGACCTGAAGACTCTAGTGGAGTACAGATGGCAATTTACCGAAGTTCGAAGGTGGGAAGTCCAAGTCTGCATGTGCTATCGAAGTTCGGGGTTCGGGACTTTGTGGTGTCAAGGATTCGTGACATCGCATACTCCGATTTACCGATAGGGTGGGAGCGTTGATCGTTGACCATCGGGGATCGGGGTTCGGTGTTTTGAATTGCATGTAAATTGGGCACATAAGGTTCGTGATAGCGCGAACGTTGATTTCCCGATTTGCGAAGGGAAGATCGCCGAGAAGAGCCCTGTGGGTAACGAGAACTCCCGAGAGGAGTTGGAAGAGTGTTGACTCTTTAGGCCGTGTCAAAGGAGGTCCTGGTGGAGGCGGGTTGTCTTGAGGGCAGCTTCTGTATTGCTGATAATGTCTTTTAGTAGAAAGAACATTGTTTCTTCGTTCTTCAGATTCAATCCTGGCACCTTTTCCTTTACTCATCTTTGGTGGTTGATTGTCTTCCTTTGTTTCTGTGGGTTTGTTATCACCATTGGTCGTGCTTTTGACAAACTTGATAGGTGCTTCAATTCTTGGCTTCCCACTGCTTGATCCCTCTTCATACCCCAAACCAGTTTTCAGCTTGGGATTCCTTTGCTGATTCAGA
>ML776908.1:1105225-1127083 GCA_009831015.1 Picea engelmannii | reverse complement strand
ACATTATCATACATATGAGCACCAACTCATAATGAGGCTGCAACCTCTGTTTTGCAAGCTACAACTTGCTGAGAGCACCAACTCTTTGTTTTCTCTAGCACCCACTAGAAGGAAGCACCAACTCCCTGGTTTCTCTAGCACCAACTAGAAGGAAGCACCGACTCCCTGTGTTCAAGCACCCACTTGAACCTCTGAGGACAACAGTCCTCTCTAGCACCTCCCAACCACCCTGAAATGTAAATCTTTGCAACTGAAATTATTACAGTGATATGATGTTCGATGATGGCATACCTGAATTTATCACTGTTCTGCTCCACTTGGTTGCTCTATCTGTTCTTCTGTTTTTCCAGCTCTGAGCACCATCCCCATTCTCTGCACAAATACTCTTCTGTTCAAATTAGCTGCTGCCCTCTGATCCTTCTTACCACTTGAATCACCACAACGACCTCCAATAGCAACCCAAAAATTCCAACAGCAACAACAACTTTATCTCTTTTATGTACCATGTATTTATAGCGTCTGTGCACCTTCTGCATGCAATGTTTGCCATGCCTCTGCATGCGGACTCTGCGTCGTTATCCTCCACCTCTTGAGTCCTCTATCTGATCATCATCTTGACTTTTCAACTTCTCTGGTGATTACACAACGGTCTTCTTCAACTTCTATGACATACGTCTTCAATGGCTTCTGGCAGTCTCACTGTGTCGTGCCTCAGTAGCCCTCCGATCACTTCTTGATCCAACGGTTCAGATCAAATCGGGATTTCATATATATATTGCGATTTTGGCATCTGCGATGACATAAAAATTATGTCCACGGGATTCACGATTTACCGATTTGCGATGCACTTTAGGCCTCCTGGCTGAGCCTTGGTCCACGTGACCGTCATATCGTGACCACAACCTTACCCCATCAGAGCTACGCGGTTTGTGATGCCTCTGTCCTCCTTCTCTGCTATGCTGACAGTTGTTCCCCACTTATCGGGGTTTTGCGGATCGCGATTCCACAATACACAAATCTCTTTTCATCGAGATCTCCGATTTCCCGATGTATACAGTGCCGACGGTGCCCTATCCTTTGCCACGCATCCTTCCAGATGGACGGCTCTGATCTTTTCGGGGTTTCGAGACCTGCAAGTCCCGATGCCTGGTGTCTCGGATCTCCGATACGGATGATCGTGCGATACGTGTCCTTCTTCAAACGGACGGCTCAGATTAACTCTCAGGGTTTCGAGACTTACAATGTCTCAACTTTCTTGTCCTCAGGAACTCCGATTTCCCGATGGCCAATATTCCATATCTTGCTAGATCTCAGCCACGTGTCTTCACTAACAAACGGTCCAGATGCGATCTTGACTCAAACGGTTGTGATTAAATCACAATATCGCGTTTCACGATTTTGGAGTTTCTGTTGCCGAGTGTTCTTGACATATCAAAGTCCCGATCCCCGAAACTCCGTTCCTCTGCTGACGTCACTCATGGTTTGACACATTTTAACTTTTGCCACGTGTCACCCTGATTCGTTACCCACATGTGCCTCAATTGCTTGAATCAGTCTGACACTTGTCACTCCCTGGTTGTGCCACGTGTCACTTTGCTGACGTGATCTGTTGAGGTGTGTTGGATCGATGGTTCACATCTCATGTGTGTTTTAACGACTGTGATCAAATCGCGAACTCGCACATCGCGAAATCGGAGTTTCCGTTGTCATGAGTTCTTTTCATTTTGAAATCGCGATCGCCGATTCTCCAATGAATGAGATCAACGGTCCAGACCTCTTTTTCGCTTTAACGGCTGTGATCATATCACGAAATCGGAGTTTCCATTGTCAAGTGTTCTTTGCATTTTGAAATCGCGATCCTCGATTCTCCGATGGCTTATCTCCCTCGCAGCTTCTGCATATCTGACATCTGTCGGGGTTTTCTTCCAATCTGATGGCTTATATCACTTCTTTTCTACGCTTAACTCCTGCGCAACTTCTCCCGATCCAACAGCTGTCGGGATTTCCGAGTGAGATCCGACGGTTCTCGGTCTCTTTCCTATGCTTCTTGCGCATATAAGACTGCTATTCCTCCTGAGCTTAATTTCCTTTGTCTTCTGTTTGCCTGTCATCTTCACTGTTGTACTTGCCATCAATGACAAGCATATGCTAACTGTTACACATTTCCAACATATGGCTGATGCGAAAGTTAATGTATCCACTTGATCTTGAGATTATAGCTCTTCACAAGCTATTCCTAGTCTAGAATATCCTCCTCCTCCCTCGAAGATGAATTTAGAGATTGAAAAACCAGATCCACTGCCTCATATTTCGAAAGGAGTACTCAAGCGCTCTACCCACAATCCAAATGCTAGAGTCTCCCATAACTACTCTATTGTTGAGGACCTGGGTCAAACCCCTTGTATGATGTCGGCTTTGGAGGTACTCCAGATGTTTCATTCACAGAGGAATGCCTTATTATTTGCGTTAGGATCTCTAGAACCCAATGGCTCAAAAGTTATCAAGTTTGACGTCACATATGTGAAGCCTCTCTTGCCTTACCATGTGGCATTCCAAATCCATGTGGAGTACTCAAAGTATACCATCAAATTTCCAGTTGTTGATGAAGGCACTACTACATGTGTGATGTCCTTGATCTGTTGGAAAGCTCTCAGTTATCTGACTCTTTCTAGGTCATCGAACATGTTGACTACTTTTGATGGTCATTCCTTCTGCCCTCATGATATTCTTCTTGCCTTTCTGGTCCAGTTAGGTGGGAAGACGGTAAAGGTGGAGGTCGAGGTATTTGATGCGCCTCTTGATTATAATTTGTTACTGGGACACAATTGGACCTATGTTATGATCGTTGTTGTATCGTCCATCTTTCGTACTCTTTGTTTTCCTCATGAAGGGAAGATCATGATGATTGACCATTTATCCTTTGCGTACTCTAGTCCTAATGCATCTATTGGACCATCGATCCCTATGATTGACAAATCTCAATCGACAACTGAGAATATTGGTGTCAGAATGTATTCTTCCCTTATGGTTACTTTCGACTTCACGACACTGAGTCACCACGTTTACGCCATGTCCAATAGGCCTATTTCGAAAGGAAAGTCCATTCCTTTCCGCACTTCCTATTTTAGTGATCCGTGGACCCTACCTTCCCCGACTTCATCTTGTGAAGGTCAGTCACATACTAGAATGGTCATGCCACTATCAACAACAAAGATTGCGTATCAAGTTTTTCCTGAATCTTCCATCGATCCTGATCCTATTACCTCACCGACAGACGAGGAGGATCTCGTTCTTAGGACCGTGTGGGCCACTTTGTTGTATTTTTCACATTATTTCCTCGATGAGACTTTTCCTTTGGATGAAGCTATCATCGAAGCCATGAATGGTTCTGACAAACCCTGGGATGATATGCATCGCTGCTTTTATTTTCTCCTAGAGCTTGAAAGAATTGAACAAGATGACTTTTGATCTACTTTGAGTAAGATAGTTGGTCACACCATAGTTCCACTTGATATGCACGACATTTATGCCAAAGGAAATATGGCAAGTATTTATCCTACCATCACGATCGATATCTCTCGTACTCCTGGCAAGGTTGAAAATGTAAATATCAGTGCAGATTGTTTGCCACAGGAAATCCTGATCTACATCGAACTCTTCAAGGAATTCCGAGATGTATTTGTTTGGTCATATGAAGAGATGCCATGAATCGACCCTCGTATTGTCGAGCATGATATTAGAACTTATCCATATGCTAAACTTGTTTGACAACGTCTTAGAGGTGTCAATCCCTGGAAGGCCATTGCTATTAAGGCAGAGGAGGAGAAGCTACTTAATGATGGTTTCATCTACCTGGTTCCCTTGAATGAATGGGTATCCAATTTCATTCCTGTGAATAAAAATCAAGGAACTGTTCGTGTATGTATGGAATTTCGTGACCTGAACAAGGCCTGTCCTAAAGACAACTTCCCGACACCTTTCATCAATCAGATTCTCGACGAGTGTGCGGGAAGCGAAGTATTTTATTTTATGGATGGATTTTTAGGATATAATCAAATTCAAATTAAACCTGACCAACACAAGATGACATCTATTTGTCCTTGGGGTACTTTCTCGTAGCGAAAAATGCCTTTCAGCCTTAAAAACGCCAGAGAAACCTTCCGACGTGCCATGAACTTCGCTTTTCACGATCTTAAGCATATAGTCGAATCTTACCTTGACGATCTTGCTGCTCACTCTCGTAAGAGAGCGGATCACACTACGCACCTTTGGCTTGTTTTTGAAATATGTCATTACTATAGAATCCGATTGAACCCTCATAAGTGCATCTTTTGCATTAGGTCTGGTTGTCTTTTTGGATTTCTAGTTTTTGATACCAGGATCATGGTAGATCCATTAAAGGTTGAGGCAATACTTCAATTGCCTCCCTTGCGCACTATTAGACAAATTCAAGGTTTAAATGGGAAATCTAACTTTCTATGTCGGTTTATAGTGAATTATGCTAATATCACTAAGGTTTTCATGTGTTTTTTGAAGAAGGACACCCCTTTTATCTGGGATGAGCGAGCCCAGGAGTCCTTCGATGCTCTAAAAAAAGCCTTGTTATCGACGCCTCTGCTGAAGTCTCCTGACTACAGTAGGGATTACTTGCTTTATATCACCGCATCTGAAGAGATGATTGGTATGGTTTTGGTTCAGGAGGATGATGAGCTCCGTGAGCACGTCATCTACTCTCTTAGTCGGTCCTGAGCTTAATTATTCTCACGTTGAAAAGCTAGCTTTGGTTGTTGTTCACGCAGTTCAACGTTTGTGTCATTATATATTAATTTGCAAGACCATTGTGGTTTTCGATATCAATCCATTTCAATACGTCTTTACTAGACGTATCATAGGGGGAAAATATAATAACTGGATTGTTATTTTACAAGAGTTTGATCTCGATTTTGCTTCTGCAAAATCCAAGAAATCATTGGTCTTTGTAGAGTTAATATCCAATTTTCCATGATTAGATGAGGATGTTATCCATGTTGAATCATTTGTAGACGAACACATTTTTCTTGTCTCATTGTCCGACCCCTGGTATGGAGACATTGTTCTCTATATTCAAACTTTGAAGTTCCCTCAGCATCTCTCACGAGATGACCGACGACGTGTAAGGTACCAAGCTAAGAATTATACTATCGTCGGTGATACTTTGTATCGTCGAGGAATAGACAATATCTTGTGTCGTTGTTGAACTCACAGAGAAGCCGAGTCAGTCCTAAATAATTTCCACAGTGGGGCTTGTAGTGGTCACCTATCCGGGCTTGCGACAACCCAAATTTTTTTATGAGCCAGTTATTTCTGGCCTACTATATTTAAATATTGTATTGAAGTGGTTAAGAAGTGTCACCCCTGCCAGGTGGTCACTCAGAAAATGTGCTCGCATCCAACCCCTCTTCACCCAGTCATTACCGTCGGTCCCTTCACCAAGTGGGGGCTGGACTTCATGGATTGCAACCCAACTTTGGTTGGGGGCATCAACACATTATTGTGGTCATCGACTACTTTATTAAGTGGTTCGAGGCCATGCCTATAGTTAAATTTGACGGGAATACTGCTACCTTCTTCTTATTCAATCAAATTATCACCCAGTTCGATATCCCGAGTGAGATTGTCACTGATCATGGTAGTCACTTTCAGAATGAAATGATGGAAGAGATAACATCTAAGCTGGGGTTTAGACATGCTCATTCTTCTCCTTACTACCCCTAGGAAGATGGACAAGTAGAAGCCATCAACAAGTCTCTCAAGACCATTTTGCAAAAACCTATCAGCCAGAGTAAGTCCGACTGGCACATTATGCTATATCCTGCACTCTGGGCATACCGAACCTTGGTCAAAACTGCCACCGGATTTTACCCTTTCCAGTTAGTACATTGTGTGGAGTCGATTTTACCTATTGAATGTGAAATCTCTTCTCTTAAGTTGGAAGTCACACTCCTACCCGACACTTACGATCTCGAGCAACGCCTTGTACACCTAGAGAGTATTGACCAGTAGCGTCGAGACACCTCTATAGCTATCGACACGAACAAAAGACGTGTTAAGGTCTAGTACAATAATTTTTTCTTTCCTCAATTGTACGCTGAGGGTGACTTGGTCCTATTGTATGATCAAGCCAAAGAACCGATGGGGGCATGCAAGTTTAAACCCATGTGGCATGGTCCTTATATCGTGTGACGTGTCTTAGAAAAATGAGCCTATGAGTTAGAAGATTGTGAAGAGAATATGTTGGATGAGCCCAGGAATGGGCTCTACTTGAAAAGATATTATGCTTGAGCCCCAGGCTTGGGTGGAATTCTTTGTATACTAATGTAATTTAGTGTATATATATTTTCCCTTTCTTTTCATCTTCAACTTGCTTATCGAGTTTTCACTTGGTTGGTAGATGTCAACGGAGTCTTCGGTCTACCTAGGGTTTACAGACGAATCCAATCGTCATACATGGAACTTGGCTTCCACCGCTTCGGTGGTTTACTCACCCGAGGGTCTACTGGTGTCTTCAGGTGGCATATGCCTAGGGCCATCCATGAATAATGTGGTCGGATATAGCGTCGTTATAGAAATTTTGCGCGATGCTATCTCGAATGGTATTCTCTCTTTAGAGGTTTTCTTAGATTCCCAGTTAGTAGTATGTCAGTTGAACGAAAGTTACCGCATGCGTGATCCTACTTTACTCCGACGATTCCTACAGGTACGTATTTTATAACTACAACTTGGTTTTGTTACATATTATCACATTCCTAGGAGTTCTAATCATGTATCTGATGCTTATGCTAATTTTGTTTTAGATTGGCATTTGTCACATAACTAAAGCAAAGAAAACCATCTCATCAATGTACATATTGTAAATATAAATAAAGATGAAGATCTCAGTTTTATATATATTTCAAAAAATATGGTGTTTATAGTACAAAATTGGGTTTAAAACCATCAATACACATATACAACTGATACTACAATTTCCATGACATCTACGCCTGCGGTGTCGGATGTATGTCATGGTAACAAACTACGGCATTTGTGAGACACTGAAAGAGTCACACCCAAGCTCTGGGCACACCAACCACTTGTCGTGTTAGGGTCCTAACCCACACATAGGTAGAACAATATATTCGGATGTAATAAAGGTCAATATTAATAAGGCCTTTCAATAAAATAGAATAAGGCGGATGTTAGAATACCTAATAGAAGCTTCTGCTTCTAGAAGGATCTTCCTCTAGATGCTTCTTTTTAGTATAAATAGGAGTCAAGGGTATGAGAACCCTAGATTGGATATTATTGTAATAGAGCTCTTCTCAACTGGAGGTTGCCTCCTCGAAGAGGCCTGTGAACATTTCTTTCAAATTCAAAGTGTTATTTTTGTTGTTATTCTTATATCATTTCAGTGTTATTGTGGTGAATGTTTTGGTTATATTGTTGTTATTCTACCATTACTAGCATTTTATTTCAGTTCTGCATACATTTTATATCTGGTATATTACAAGTGGTATCAGAGCACTTTCCTCGACAGAAAGTGTGGGTTAAATTTTTTTTTCTTCAGGGTAGAGACATATTCCGACGTCTTTAAGCCACAAAGATCTGTCGTTACACACATAAACCTGCAGTTGAGGGATTCATACACGCAGGAAATACAAGTGGTACTTAAGCGTACATCTGTTCGCCACCCTTGTAACCCCTATTGGTACCCCTTCAAGTGGTAGCGCATTAGACAACACCTGTGTATGGATCAACCTAGATTACCTGAAGCCCTCTTTAGACAAACCGATCGACCACCTGACTGCTATAGTGTCACCAATAACAACACTCGGGAAGATACTTTCTAGTACCTGGTTAGTTGGGTAGTACGGCTAAGGGTATGGTCTATCCTCCTTAGTTAGTGCCCTGAGATATTGGGCCGAGTACTACTGTTGGACCCCACACATATATCAGAGAGCTATAGCACAGGGCAAACCATTGTCTATAGAACCCTTGAATACCTAACCCTTGGGGGACAGAAACATAAACAAATTAAAACATACAAGATCTATTGCCGCCCAACTGTGTTCAAGTTGCCAAGTAAATACACATTTCTTTCTGGTTAAGCATTTGGGAATTTCCTCTCTGCAGTATTCTTCAGACATATTCCATTGGATTCATCTCTTCACCCTTATCACATTCATCCATATCATTTTTTAGGCCAAAATTTTTACCCCACCCGCCCCTTTTCAGTTTCCTCATCCTCATGGCCCATACTCATAGCCAAGACTTGGAAGCTCGCTTCAACACCTTGCAATATGGTCTCATTGAGACCCAACAAGAAGTGAAACAACTCAGTGCCAATGTTGCCGCCATCAATACAACCATGCAATCCTCAATGGGGGAAATCAAGCAAGACCTCACCACCCAACTTGAATCATTATTTTCGGCACTCTGCACCAAACTGCATATCCCTACAGATAACCCTTCCTCTTCCTCACCTCCACATACTAAAGGTGACCATTCCTCTCATTCCCATACCTTGCAAAACCATCAATTTTAACTTGACCTATGCCTCCCGCGGGTGGATGTAACCAAATTTGATGGCTCAGACCCCACTGGTTGGGTAACCCAAATGCAACATTACTTCTATTTATACGACATTACAGATGACTTGGCCAAACTCCGGTATGGTGTTCTCCATCTAGATAAAGAACGTTGTCAATGGTGGCAATGGAGAAAAACTTCTCGTCAAGGGTATATTGCTTGGACACACTTTGTGGAAAATCTTTATGAACACTTTGACACTGACACCAACCATTTGGGCCATTTGACAAAGCTGAAACAATTAGGAACCGTGGAAGACTTTATAGCTGCCTTTGAGCCTCTGGCTTTTAGAACAGAGGGCATGTCTGATGCCTTTTTCTGAGAGTGTTTTATCAGCGGCCTCAAGGATGAAATTCAGGCCCATGTCCTCATGGATCGGCCTGAAAGTTGGGTGGAGGCTACCAAAAGAGATAAAGAAGAACAACAGGCTGTATCTGCTCAAAACCGCAAACCCTCCTTTATCCCTTGCCCTAAACTAGTAAATCCCACTACTCCCTCTGCTCCACTAAAGATCCAAAAATTGACCAGGGATGAAATGGATGAATGCCAACTCAAAGGCCTTTGTTATAACTGTGATGACAAATATTTCCCAAGCCACAAGTGTAAAGAACAAAAGCTTTTTATGGCCATCTCCGAGGAGATTTCGGAAGAAGATGAAGAAACTCCCTCCGTGTCTGAGTCACCTGAATCCACTAACATAACCCCTCCTTCAGACCCTCCCGAAGTAGAACTGATCATTTCCCTCAATGCTCTCACTGACTTCTCCGCTCCCCAAAACCTCAAGCTAATCGGTTACATCAAGCATCGGAAGGTCATCATTCTAGTTGATAGTGGCAACACCCATAATTTTATTCATCGTCACATTGCCCACGAAACTCATTGCTACATCCATGTCGTCAATAATTTCCAAATCATGATTGCCAATAATGGTTCCATGAAATGTGGAGGGCGTTGTGAAAATGTGCGTCTCCAAATTGGTGACTACCACCTGAAATCCCATATGTTTTCTATCGACATGGGAGGTTGTGACATTATGTTGGGTGTAGATTGGCTAAGGACTTTGGGTCCCATTCTCATGGATTTTAATGACTTAACCATGCGATTCGACCAAGAGGGCCACCAATATAAGTTCCAAGGCATCACCACCGGTTCACTTGAGATCATTAGTTCCCATTGCATGGAAAAGCTGCTCAAAAAGGGTCATTCTGGTGTTATCTCCCAACTCCATGCCATACAAGCAACAAAGACACCCTCGGTACCGCAAGACCTCCAAGCCATCCTTTCTAAACATCAATTGTTCTTTTCCACTCCCCAAGGACTCCCTCCTTTTCATGGTGTTCATGATCATTCCATTCCCCTTGTACCCAGAAGCCTTCCTCCCAATATCCGTCTGTATCGTCACCCCTTTTCCCAAAAAAATGAAATTGAGAAAATGGTCCAGTAAATCCTTAATGCAGGCGTTATCCGCCCTAGTACGAGCCCCTACTCGTCTCCTATGGTCATGGTCCTAAAGAAAGAAGGTTGTTGGCGAATGTGTCTTGACTTCCGTGCCCTCAACAAACTTACCATCAAAGACAAATTCCCCATTCTTGTCATTGATGACCTCCTGGATTAATTGAGTGGTGCCTAATTCTTCACTAAACTGGATCTTCGTTCGGGCTACCACCAAATACGTATGAAAGAGGAAGACATTCCCAAGACTGCCTTTATAACTCATGAGGGCCACTATGAGTTTTTGGTCATGCCCTTTGGCTTGTGTAATGCCCTCTACACCTTCCAAAGCCTCATGAATCATGTCTTCTGTCCTTTTCTCCGCCATTTTGTCTTAGTTTTCTTTGATGATATCCTCATCTATAGAAAAACCTGGACATACCATCTTTCTCATGTGGATCAAGTTCTCCATCTACTCTCTCAGCACCAACTTTTCCTGAAACAGTCTAAATGTGCTTTTGGTGCCTCAGAAGTAGAAGACTTGGGTCATCTAGTTGGCAAAGATGGCGTCAGGGTCTATCCTAAAAAGATTGAAGCTATGCAGGACTGGCCTCACCCAAAGACTCTTAAGATCTTGCGTGGATTTCTAGGCTTAACAGGGTATTATCGCAAGTTTGTTAAGAATTATGGGATGATTTCAGCACCTCTCACTGCTCTCCTCGAAAAGAAATCTTTCACTTGGACTCCAGCCACTGCTCAAGCTTTTCAGACCTTGAAGATTTCCATGTGCACCACTCCAATCCTTTCCCTTCCCGATTTCACAAAGACCTTTGTGTTGGAATGTGATGCCTCGGGGAAAGGAATTGGTGTTGTCCTTATGCAAGAGGGTCGACCTTTGGCCTTTACCAGCAAGCAACTATCTGAAAGAAATCTGGGCAAATCCATCTATGAAAAGGAAATGTTGGTTATTCTCCATGCTGTGGATCTGTGGTGTCCTTATCTATTGGGGAAACGTTTCCAAATTAAGACAGACCATCAAATCCTCAAGTGTTTTATGGAACAACGCATTTCCTCCCCAGAACAACAAAAACGAGTGACTAAACTCTTTGGATACGATTATGAGATCATTTATAAGAAAGGCAAAGACAATGTGGTTGCGGATGCACTTTCCCGAAAATACGAAAACGAAGGATCCCTTTTTTCTCTTTTATTCGTTGTACCAGATTGGCTCCAAGCCGTTTGCCAGGAATGGCTACAAGATCCCAAAAGTTCACAGTTGATCCATCGATTACAGTCCAAGGCTCCAGCTTCCCCAAGGTACTCTTGGCTCCATGAGGAACTTCGATACAAAGGCCATTTGTATTTAAGTAAATAATCAAAGCTTAAATCCACGGCACTTTCTGAGCTTCATGCTACACCCACGGCAGGGCACTCTAGGTTCACCAAAACCTATGACAAGGTCAAATGTTCCTTTTTCTGGGATGGTATGAAACATGACATTCGTAATTTTGTAGCTGAATATGATGTGTGTCAATGAAACAAGGGAGAAACAATCAAATCGCCGGGCACACTACAACCGCTCCCAATTCCACCTACTATTTGGAAGGATATCTCTATGGATTTTATTACCGGCTTACCCAAATCGGGAAATAAATCCGTCATCATGGTGGTTGTTGATCACCTTTCCAAGTATGATCATTTATGCGCCCTTCAACACCCATTTACAGCATCCACGGTGGCTCAAATCTTCATGGATCAGGTCTTCAAGCTTCATGGCATGCTGCACTCGATTGTTTCTGATCGCAACCCAACTTTCACAAGCAATTTTTGGCAAGAACTGTTCAAGATACAAGGCTCGAATTGCATCTCAACACAACTTATCATCCCCAGACTGATGGCCAAACGGAATTTGTCAACAAGTGTTTGGAAACATATTTGAGGTGTTTTGCCTCGGAAAAGCAAAATCACTAGGCTCAATGGTTAGCCCTAGCTGAATGGTGGTACAACACTTCATACCATACAACTACACGCATGACTCCTTTTGAAGCGGTATATGGATAGAATCCACCTTCAGTTCTCTCATACTTACCGGGTGCCTCGAAGGTCCAGGTGGTTGACCTAACACTTATAGCTCGAGAGGCTATTCTCCATACCCTCAAAGAGAATTTGGTCATGGCACAAAATTGCATGAAGCAACAAGCAGATCAAGGTCGCTTTGAACGTCAATTTGCAAAAGGGGATCAGGTGTTTCTTCGACTACAACCTTACAAGAAAACTTCCCTCAACTGCCGAGCATTGTCAGAAGCTAGCACCCAAATTTTATGGTCCTTATACCGTACTCAAGAGTGTGGGACAAGTCGCCTATCAGTTAACTTTTCCCAACAATTCAAAGCTACATCCTGTTTTTCATGTTTCATGCTTAAAGAAGGTGATTGGAGCTAAGTGCCAAATTCAAACCAACCTTCCAGAGTTAGATGAAGAAGGATCCATTTGGCTACAACCAGAAGAAATTTTGGACCAGCGTGAGCGTCACCTACGTCAGAGAACCATTAAGGAAGTGCTAGTAAAGTGTAAAGATACAACTCCAACAGACGCCACCTGGGAACCGACTACCATTTTGCAACAATTTCCTCATCTCAAGCCTTGAGGGCAAGGATTCTTTTAAGGGGGAAGACATGTTAGGGTCCTAACCCACACATAGGTAGAACAATATATTCAAATGTAATAAAGGTCAATATTAATAAGGCCTTTCAATAAAATAGAATAAGGTAGATGTAAGAAGACCTAATAGAAGCTTCTGCTTCTAGAAGGATCTTCCTCTAGATGCTTCTTTTTAGTATAAATAGGAGTCGAGGGTATGAGAACCCTAGCTTGGATATTATTGTAATAGAGCTTTGCTCAACTGGAGGTTTCCCCCTCGAAGAGGCCTGTGAACATTGCTTTCAGATTCAAAGTGTTATTTCTGTTGTTATTCTTATATCATTTCAGTGTTATTGTGGTGAATGCTCTGGTTATATTGCTGTTATTCTTCCATTACAAGAATTTTATTTCAGTTCTGCATACATTTTATATCTGGTATATTACATGTCGCTACATGGCTTCTGGCATATCCTATACCTAAACCATGGGAATCCTATGAGTCAAACGAGACAGGTTTCCCTACACATTTTGTAGGACTCTCTTAGCTTCTCCTCCCGCCACCTCGTCTCCTCGGTTCCTTCATCAATGTCGAGGAATCCCTTCCGGCCATCGTGGACCCACGTCTGTGTTACACAAGTGTCTAATTAGTACTTCAACATCATCGAAAAATATTTTTGTTTCAATATACAAAAATACAAAAAAATGAAATATTTAAAAACATTTGACATACCTATGTCCCTGTAGGTGATCCCTGGTGGGAGTGGCATGTATGGATCCCCTTTGAAGTTGATTCCTGCATAGGGATAATCATCCAAAGTGATGACCTGTTGCTGCCACCAGTAGAAGAAATCCTCATTGTAGGGTGTGGGAACCCTACCTCCTCCCTGTCGTCTCATTACCTCGGTCCATCGTGCCATGGTTGTATCTCAAGGTCCTCTTGGAAGACTATCGACTCTAGGTCCCAAAACTGGAACTTGCTCGAAGAAGAAACTGCATAAGATAGAGGCAAACCTAAAATTTCTCTTACTCCCCTGTTTGCACTCTGTCAACTAGCTCTTCATATTTTCCAGTAGTGAGGTATACCAGTCATATACTATGGGTCTCAAACATTGTACTTCATATAAAATTATTGGCCTCGATTCCTGGTGCAATGAGGTTGAACCTATGATATTGGTCAATATGAGGACAACAATTTTCAGGCTAAGACTGTTTATCGCTCGGATTGGGTGTTGACTCCCGACCTTCGGAGTCCCTGCTACACAATGGGCGTCTATGCACTCCTCTATTTTCATTCCGCTCCCTACTCCTTGTGATTTGAGGTTTACAACCTCTCCCCGGCATGATAATATAGTCAAAAAGTAGATATCCTCTACTTCAATCCTCAATGGTTTCCCATCGAGGTTGAAGCTTTCACTCTCAGGGTCCCAGTAACCCACAAGCATCTCAAACAACCTCCCTTGGGCCCTGATTCCTTTGAGTGCACAAAAATTATATAATCCACATCTTTTTAAGTCCATTTGGGCCCCCATATCTTGATCCACAGCAACATCGACCTCCTCGTGCTCTCTCTCTCTCCATTCAAGAACCATCCTACCAAAGAAAAATCAAAATTTGAGTTAAAAACCATAGAAATCATTGATTGTGTGTTTGTACGTGAGATTCTTCACTTACAGTCACGTATAGGGATGGGTATATGCACCCTGTGGTTTTCACAGGTGCGTATAACCCATCTTATACGATACCCGATAAGAGACAGCCCGCGTACACGAATTTCACAATTTGCGCCCTAAATTACTCAAAATTTGGAACCTAATTTAAAAGTTTAATCCATTGGAAATGAAGAGGAAGGGAAGAAGAGTTACCTGGTCCAGACGGTTTCTAATTTCATTTCCCGACGCTCCCGCAATCACCAATTGAATCTCAGAGGTATTTTGGTCCAATTTTCACTATTTTGGTAAAAAATCAAAATGACATAGTAATTTTTGGTTTTTGTTACTATTTATAACAATTTTTACCCACTTTCTATAGTTTTGAGTCATTTTTTCGCATAATGGACAAATACAAAGGTGGATTGAGTTGGATTTTGTAGTTTTTACTAGGGATTCTTACAGATTTCAACGTTATGTTGGTCGTTCGTCACCACAGGCAGGTATTTTCATTACCCAGCATATAGGATAGGTATCCATTCCATTATTCATTTTTGCATCATCCTATAACTGTCATTTTTTCGCCTTAGGTACGAACCCATTTGTTGCGACATGGAACCTTCCATATGCTATAAGTAGTGTCGTTATCAAGTGGTAGAGAATTACTAAACATGGGTGCCCTAGTTAGATCCTTTGCTTCATTTGGTGCCCATGCAAAGTTTTTTCCATAGGACCAAGAATCCTTCATAGCTAGTACATGACATTATGTTGATCCTCATTCCTCACTCATAAACATGCTGAATTATACCCCGAGGACTCCCAACCGAGTTTAATTTAATCTCTTTTCCAACTCATCTTCAAAAAGAGAAAAGATTGTCGAGTGGGCTTGTATCTTTCACACTCTTAAATTGGATTAGAAAGGATGTATATTTGGCATAATTTTATCCATTTTTCACACCAAGTAGACTAAATGTCATGAAAAAGGACATTTTTTGGCATTAAGTTGTGATTGCATATCATGTCCTTGCTTGCAGTATTGAGCCTATAGCCGGTTCTCGCTTTGCGTTATAAATTGTTTGGCTCAACAATTTTTGCATCCTCAACCAAGTAAAGCCTTGTTTATATCCTTCGCAATTTGACACCCTATACCCAGGAGGGAACATTCCCTGGAGTGTCCATCTCCCGCATGCATCTTCTTGCATTGAGCATAGGTATTTTCCACTGCTAGAACTAGTTTTTCTTACTTGCGACACTTGTTTCCTCCTCTGTATCATAGCATTCATTTGTCTATGAAAAAACAAAAAAAAGATGGGTGGGAAGGGAGTATTATCTTATGTTGGTAGCAGTCGTGTCACCTTTGAACAAAGAACAAAGTTATTGAGTCCATTTATCATCATAATTTTGGGATTAGCATGGACTTTGGAAGCTGAGCTCCTTATAGAGTCTTCTCTACTGACTAGTTACTCTTCTAGTCCCTATAGAGAATCTCATTGATGCGTCCTGCATCTCATGGTTCCATCATCGGGTCTATACTACCAGAGTCCTCCATATTTCTCATTCTCTAGTTCAAAGGATGTCTATCAACCTGTGTCGGCCACTCCTCAGAACTCTTGACTTTGCATGTCGACCATACCCTCAATTTGTCTCAGAATCACATGATATTATAGTCCTATCATGCACCCTGGTCCTACTTTCATCATTGGTAGGAAACCTTGAATCCAGTAGTTGACACTTCATCATTGGTCGTTGACTGGGTGGTTTCCCTTGTGTTCGATGGCAAGACATCTATTCACACATTGGGATTCATGCAGTGTCTTAGATTCCATTAGCCTTATTGGTGGTTTCCTCACCTTTGTCAACATTTTTCATCATTGGCGGCTATTCAGAGGGTCCTTTTCGTGTACCGCTTGCACTTGGCACATGCAAAAGATGCATAGGGTTGTTGGTTCATGAACATGTTCTTCGTCCGATTTCCACCAAATCATGAAGCTCCTCCTTTGTACCTCATGCTGACTAATGAGAGATGGCTTAATTCTCTCCTTTCAATGAGTCTCTTTCCATCGACTTCAACTCATTTATTCTCGAAACGAGACCTATAGTCTTATGAGTACCTTGAGGCTTGCAATCATTAGTGGCATTCTCTCTTTCCATTGACAGTTGGGAATACATCAATGTCTCCTAATCGATGGATTCTTCAGGTGTTCGACACTGAATCCTTTATTCACACTTGTAAGAATCTACTTGGTGCCTTGATACCTACTTTCATTATTGGTAGGTTTTCTTTCATTTGTTAACGGTATACCTCAATGACCGGTAATCAAATGATGTCTCATTGTGTTCGACCTCAACTCCTTTATTCACATAATGTAGACTTGCACCCTTGGCGAATTTTGTAGAAGACTTGAAGACACAAGTATGTGGCCACAACTTTCCTAAGATGTTGCTTCCTTTTCATTGGACCAGTACCTATATGACTTCAGTGATCATGGGAGATCAGATTGTACTCCATTGTATACATATATCTTCAGATTGGTTTTTGAGGCTGGTTCTACTGGGCCTTGTTCGTGACTATGAAAACCATTGGCATGTAACCACATTTGTATTTGCCTATTCATGGACATGGACACTTGTTTGGTATATTTTCACATGGATCTACAGTGTAATTCTATTGGCATCCATGTATGCAAATTTAGTGCAAAATGTAATGAGCAACTAGTTCTTTCAGCTGGTTCCCCATCAATCCACTTCTGGCTTGTTTATAATGTATTTTGGCCATCACATATACTCCTCTAACCTTACACATTAGGGGGCATCTGTTATAGCAAGAGTTTCCTCACCCTAAGCAATCTTTCACAAAAGGCCTTTTTCCATTTCCCTATGCAGACTTATCATCCCTGTTTGTAAAATCCAGAGCTAAAAAATACGTATTTTTCCACATGTACGCATCTTGCCTACTATATAGCATGCGTATACATAGTATGCTCCACTACAGCCTATGCACATCAGGATTTGTGCCAAAAAATTTAAATTAATGTCGGGTTTCCATGTCACGATAGGAGATCTATGATCCTTGGCCTTCCATATACTATAAACATTTCGACTCAGCCCTTCAATTCCATTTTGAAGGCTATAAATGGGCCAATTCTGAGCTATGGAAAAGAGGAGAAATAATTCAACTTTGAGAGCAAAGTTAGTCTGGAGAAATTATTTACTTCATATTGAGTCTGCATCCCTTTGTCCTTTAAGTTTGAACACAATGTTCATCCCCCAAGCTCTTCCCTTATTGATTGAGAACCTCATTGTTTCTTTTTTATGAGCTTGCCTTTGGTGGAGGATTGAAGTGGCGGAGGCCCAGCTGGAAGGAACTTAGTTTCTCGGTTTTGAACTGTGCTGACATGGAAGTCTGTAATATTTTCACTTCTGCTGATCATTTATTAATATAAATACTCCTTTCTCGTCCAATTGATATCTTGCAAATATTTGAGTTATTATCCATGGGCATATTTGTTATGTATATTAATGGATTATTCGATATAATGTGCTAACCTTTTATATTATCACCATATGCTTTCTTACCTTGGTTGTTGAGAACTAGTTGTAGGTATATAGCTTTGGGTCAAAGTGCTCAACGATGGACTTCATCGAACATTTGGATGAGGTAGGCCTCTTTCTTATCTCACTTGCATATTGGTTTATATAGCATGTTTTTGGGATAGAGTTGATTTCTACAGTCATTTCCATCTGTTGTGGTTTACTCTAGCCATAGAGAGATTTTCCTCGTAACAATTATTTTCCATGGTGATTCAATACACACTACTCTAAAGTACAAATTGAAGCATATCGATCTTAATAGTTAATCGATAATAAAAAAAACATGTCAAAATGTCTTAGAAAAAATAATTGTGAGAATTGTAGGTCACTGTAAATAAACATATCATAATCGAAATGAGTAGCTAAAATATCATGAAGGAGTAGCTAAAATATAAAAATTTGACAACTTACTATTTTGTATGGTGTAGGTAAGACAATTACTTGTCAATACAAGGATTTGTCACTATGAATGAAAATGACAGGAAGCTTGCTCAGTTATAGAGAAGCATTAGAGGCGAGGGGTGATGGAAAATGTTATTTCCCTTGCTATGATTGTAGGGGCTTGCAAAGAAGAAGACTTTTAATAGCAACAACTGAAAGACATTGTAGGGAGAAGGGGCACGCAGAAGGGGGTTATGAATATCGCCCCTTGGTAAGAGGTTATTCAATATTTAATGTATTCTCTGTAATAGTTATCATGTCACAAATTTTAGTAATATTTCTTATCATTTTTTTTTTATATTTTATATACACACTAACTTTATTACGTTGTTTTTAAATATATAGATGATGCCCCCAAAATGTCGACCTCCAGAGAGTTATTTTCCAAATACTAGCAGAAATACACCTTTACAGGGTGATGAACTTTGAGATCAGAATATTGAAGTTGTTGATCAAGTTATTAATGATGATATGTATGGAGATAACGTTTGTGATACAAATCAGGAAGATGAGATATATAGATTGATCCAAGGCACATTTGCTCCTATGGATGAGGACAACCAGGATGTTAGTCATGATGTTGATCCTATACTCTAGAAGTCACGTCAACCTCTTTATGAAGTCTCAACAACAAATCTTCTATCTTCTATATTATTGTTGGTGAACTTGAAGGTTTTGAATGGTTTATCAAACACATTCCTCACATAGATACAAAGGTATTTAATTTGTTAATTATTTATGCCTGCATGTTCACAAATACTTAAAAGCTTCAATTTTTCCCTATATTGCTATTGTTTTCTAATTTGTAAAGTATGGATGCGATATTAATGATTAATATTGTTTACATTGACTTATTGTTTTGAATTTTGTAGATTGTTAGGTGAATTTATATTACCGACGTCAAATATTTTGCCACACAGATATCAAGAAATATCCGTGATTATGAAAGAAATTGGAATGGACTATCAAGCTATTGATGCATGTCCTAATGATCATATCATATACTATGGACAATATACATTAGAAAATGAATGCCCACAATGTCAAATAAGTAGATATCGAACCGATAAAGCGTCAAAGAAGGTGCCTCGCAAAGTTCTTCATTATATTATGATAATTCCACGTTTCCAATAGTTGTTCAGGTGCCAAAGTATAGCATAGTTTATGGATTTCCATGCGAACAATAGAATTCGAGACGATGTTCTTCGAATTCTTGCAGATGGTTCTGCATTGAAGTACATCGAAGAAAAGTGGCCAATTTTTAAAGAAGAACCTTGTAATGTTAGACTTGCATTGGCAGCTGATGGTGTCAATCCATTTGGACAGCTTCGTTCTACGTACTCAGTGTGGCCTATTTTTGTTATAAACAATAACCTTCCTCCTTGGATGTCAATCAAGAGAGAACACATAATGTTGGCAATGATTGTTCCAGGTATTTAATTACCTTTTATTTGCTTTAAAGTATGACAAAACATTTCATTTATTTGTTTCGTGCATGGTAATTATGTCTTTTATATATAACAACATATAGATAAGTCTAATTAATCATGTATGTTGAACCAATTAGGTAAGTACCAGGTTAAATATATGAACGTATATATTGAGCCTCTTATCGATGAGTTGTTGAAGTTATGGGTTGGTGTCACTATGTATGACATCTCTAGACCAATAGGGAAAAAACGATTTCAATTCCATGGAATAATATCATGGACAATTCATGATGCTCTCGGGTTAACACATTTTTGTGGTATATTGTTACTTTCTTTTATGATTTAATATTATATATATTTATTGAAAATATCATGCATTATTTTAAATTGTAACTCTAATTCGCTACATTAATTCATATATCTTGTAGGTCTTCAAACAAAGGGTAAATTTGCATGCCCAGTTTGTGGTCCTAGGATAAAATCTCATCGTTCAAGGAGTTTAGGAAAGGAAGTGTTTGATGAGTATGGACACTTTCTGCCTAAGAACCATATTTATCGAACTATAGACAAATAAAAATTCAATGGTAAAGAAGAGAATGGAAAAAAACCACGAAGAATGACACCTCACCTATGGAAGTTGGAATATATTAGAAATCGTCAAGGTATGCAAATTATTTATGTATGATATATTATATAAATCTTTGGTTTTTTTTTTAATGAATTATGTTCAGTGTGGTATGTAGCTATATTGATTAATAGTGTTAATTTCATTTTGTTGATGTTTCATGAATGTCATTAAGGCACGAATGGGCTTCCACGAGGAATGAAAAGTTACCTGATGCAATTCAGTAGGTTTCCATACTACGAGAACCTACAAATAGTTGATATGTTTGATACAATGCATATCGGGAAGAACATAACATAATTGTTATGGCGAATATTAGATGGAAGGACTGACAAAGAGAGAATTGGAAAGATTTGTAGTGACATCCAGGAAGCTAATCACACATTGCAAAGTGTTATTATTAATTCTAATGGTGATGGTCATGAACAAAATACTAGTCTTCCTTGGTTATTGACGAAGCAACAGAGCAATATTGTAAAAGAGGTCATTCGAAAAATTAGGTTTTCGACGAGGTTTTCGTCGAACATACAAAATATCTTAATGAAAAAAAGTGATTTTTGTCGGGTTAAAACACACGACTGGCATACATTGATTAAGGTAATTAGTAGGTTATAATATATTTCCTTATTGGTATGCATCTTTTGGAAACAAATAATAATTATTTGTTTTTTGTTACAGTATGTTCTACCTTTATCTCTCCCAGACGACTTTGACAAAAGCATAAAACAAATTATTTATGTACTTGGAAAATACATGAGATAAGTAATGTTTTATATGGAAAATGTACTTCTTATGTGATTTGTAGCGGAACTTATTGACATATTATGTTTTATCTGCAAATTTATATATGCATTGATATTATTTTATTACATCATTTGTAGGTGGATTTCATCAAAAGAAATCCATAAAAAATATATAAGGTATTGGAAGAGAGAAATTCCCCGACTAATGTGTCAAATGTAGAAGTATCTACCTCCATCATTTTTCAATGCACAAGAACATTACCTCATACACCAAGTTGAGGAGATTGAATTATGTGGACCAGTACACACAAGGTCGATGTGGATGGTGGAGAGGCAGTTGAATTCATTGAAGGCTTTTGTTAGACAAAGAGCACGTCCTGAGGGTTCTATGGTTGAGGGATATATGGTATATCAATGCATGGTGTATATTAGTCAATATCTACCTAAATTAGCAACAAATATGAATGTGCCTCACATTTGGCATCTCGACTCCATCAACAAATTTGAAGGGGAGGTCCTATTGGGGAAATGTAAAATGAGGTCTGTGAAAGGTAATTATTATATGTTGACGTAGATATAATATATTACACATTTATTTTTCCAATTTTATTTTATCATACTGATTTTTTATATTTTGTTTCCTGCATATTGAAATATATTAAACTATGCCTTTATTAACAATAGCTAATTAATGATATTAAATT
>ML776908.1:1075370-1087980 GCA_009831015.1 Picea engelmannii | reverse complement strand
TGACTTCTTTAGCTTACAGACTAGCTCTTTCTTTCCCTTCACTACAAATCCTTCTGGCTGCTTCATGTAGATTTCTTCTTCCAGATCCCCATGTAGGAATGCTGTCTTCACATCCATTTGTTCCACTTCAAGATCAAAAGCAACAACAATAGATAAAAGAAAACTAATAGAATTTAACTTAGCAACAGGAGAAAAAATCTCACCAAAGTCAATTCCCTCTACCTGGGAATAACCTTTTGCTACTAACCGAGCTTTGTATTTCTCCACTTTACCTTGTGCATTAAACTTCTTCTTGAAAAATCATTTGCTACCAACCGATTTTCTTCCAGCCAGAAGCTCAACTATATCCCATGCCTCATTCTTATCCAAGGCATGCATTTCTTCAACCATGGCCTTCTTCTAGAGTTTACCATCCTCTGAATTCACTACTTCCCTGACAGTTCTGGGATCATCATCATTAATAGATAAAGCAAAATTGGAATGAAAATAAGGTGGACTATACCTTTCTAGTTGCCTCCTATCTCTCACTGATCTCCTCAATACTGGGGTATGAGGTTCTTCTTCTTCTTCTTCTGCTTCCTCTTCTTCAGATGATTCAGATTTTGCATCATCCAACTCAAGCTCTATTTTCTCAGGTTCATCTTGTGTTGGTGGGAATTCCTATTTGGACACATCTTTTACCTCTCTGAAAACAACATCTCGACTGTAAATAGTTTTCTTGGTTTATGGGTTCCAAAGATTATAACCTTTCACACCATCTTTATAACCAATAAAGATACACTTTTCAACTTTATTATCCAACTTACTCCTATTTTCCTTTGGAACATGTACATAAGCATCACAACCAAACACTCTAAGATGTTGAAGAGAGGGTTTCTTTCCAGACCATACCTCATGTGGAGTTTTATCATCCAATGCTGATGAAGGTGATCGATTGACCAGGTAACATGCTGTACCCACTTCCTCTGCCCAGAATTCTTGTCCTAACCCGACACCGCTGAGCATGCTCCTTGCTTTTTCCATCAGTGTTCTATTCATCCTTTCTGCAAATCCATTCTGCTGAGGAGTGTATGGAGTAGTCTTCTTCCTTTCTATACCACACTTCTTACAGAATTCTTCGAATTCATTTCCGCAGTATTCTCCACCATTATGTGTTCTCAATACCTTTATTTTCTTCTATGTTTGATTTTCTACCAGAGCCTTAAACTCTTTAAATTTATCAAATACCTCAGATTTCTTTCTAAGAAAATAAATCCATGTGTTCCTTGAAAAATCATCTATGAATGAAACATAATACATATATTTACCTAGGGATGGAACAAGAACAGGTCCAAACACATCACTGTGTATCAACTCTAAGATCCCCTTTGCTCTTATAGCACCAAATGGGAATCTTACTCGATTCTGTTTACCATATATGCAATTTTCACAGAAATCAAAATCCAGAGTGCAATTAGACTTACCTTCAACCATACCTTTACCGTGTAGTGTTCAAAGGCCCTTTTCTCCAATATGCCCCAGTCTTTGATGCCACAACATGGTCTTCTTTTCTGGGACAATATTGGTCTTGTCTCCTTCATTTTTCTGCTCAAGGACAATAAAACTGTTACACCCATTAGTATAAGTGCTTCCCAACAACTTGTACAGAGTTCCACAACGAACTCCCCTCATTAACACCATTGCTCCTCGTACCATCTTGCAAGTGTTCTTTTGAAATACAATTTTCACTCCTGCATCACCCAACTTGCTTACAAATATTAGGCTCCTGGCTAGTTTTGGAATGTGTAGAACCCCACGGAGAGTTCTAATCCTTCCATTGTTTAGCAACAACTTAACCCTTCCATGTCCCAAGATTTTTGCTGTCGAGTCATCTTCTAGGAATACATCACCACCATCATATTTTTCATATTCAGAGAACCACTCCCTGTGAGGAGTCATATGGTATAACACACCTGAGTTGATCAACCATACATCATGGTCTGCATGTGTACTTGTAGATGCTAGGTAAACATCACCTCCTTCTTCAGTGGAGGTTTTCACCTCTGTGGAAGAGGTACGATCAAATCCATTTGTTTTTTCAACCTTCTTAGACTTGCAATCTTTCTTATAATGCTCTATTTTACCACACTTCTGACATTTCCTCAAATATTTTCCTGGAGACTTAGATCTACCTGTAGATTTAGATCTCCATTCCGAAGGCTTACCAGGGTTCCTGTCTTGGGTATGCCCTCTTACAAATAAATCATCTGTGCTGTGACCATCCATGCTTTTTCACCTCATCTCTTCAGATAATAAGGATGCAACTACATCCTCATACTTCAATGTAGATTGAGTGGTACTACCTATTGCTACAATCAAATTATCCCAAGAGTCTGGCAAAGAACATAACAAAGTAATACACTTATCTTCTTCTGCAATTGTAATATTAACAGATCCAAGTTGACTTACCAGAGTATTAAAGGCATTTAGATGTTCTGTCACATGATGCAGGAGCATCGCCAACATGTAGCAAGCGCGCGTAGATGTGGATGACAACTGGACAAGCGCCAACACATTTCTTGTTGAAATGTTTTGAAGTTTGAAAGTGACATATAATTAATGGGATAGTTAATAGAAGCGTACTCACATTTATGGAGGAGAATTGTAATCAGACCTTGAGCGTCCCGCTCTCATCTGAAGTAGATAAAGGCATCTATGCAAAGTTAATGTAGGTAGATAGAATTTAATGCTTAGATTAGACAGTTTTAGAGCACAAGAGGGAAACAGGATATAGACACCCTCATTGTATAGTTGTATTATGATTGTTAAGATTATGAGCATAGAGCAGAGAAGAGAAGAAGCATAGAGCTATGTAGAAGAATTCCATGTACAAAAGTTCTGGATTAATACAAAAAGCCTTGATTCAGACTCATGGCTCTCATATATTCTCTGCGTGTGCATTGTTGAATGTTATGCCCATGAATGTTTTACTCTTTGCTGTTTATGCTATGTGTGTATGATTTCTTGTTAAATGTTTGAAATCTGAGAGAGAGAGAGGGTAAGGGAAATGAGTTTCAATTGTTTCTCTATCTGAGCAAGAGTTCCTATAAGGAGTGCAGTTGAATTGTTCACAAGGAGTGCGTTGACAAAGGGTTCAGAGGTTTGTCTCTGAAAACTCAGATAGGATAGCTTTTATTCTCATTTCCTCAGAAGTGCAATTAGGCACAGGAGCCATGCAAAGAGTGTGCAGGCCGAGAGTAGTTTCAGGGTTTGTAAGACCTGAAGGAATGTTGAGAGACTGCTGCTGCAAGGAGTTGGCAAAGTCGAAGGACTTCAATTCCTTGAAGTAATTGAATGATTTTCCACAAGGAGTGCATGCAAGAGTCTTCTTTAAGATTCGGAGTTGGAGAAAGCTCAGGAGGGATAGAGTCTTCACAGTTATCGAAGAAAAGCACAAAAGGTTGGTGTCTGGAGGCGTCACAAGGTTGTGTTGTAGGCGGTTAAGTTCCGTGGAAAACCATTTTATCAAATTTGTAGAAGTTCTTAGAAGGGAGAACGGACGGTCGGAATTCTCCTTGGAGAATTCGCAAAATCCCGCGAGCTGTCAGATCTCGCAGAGTAGCAAGGAGGTTACTGTGGCTATTTTCTGCAAGCGAAATCTTAGGAGAGAGAGGGCCGTATATTCACGCCAATGAGGACCGTTGGATTTACTCGTGAAATTCCATTTCGGGGCTTCATGGGTGGAAAGATTGAAACTTCGTCATTTGGATTCGCGAAACTGCGAAGTCCGATAATCCGACAAGGCAGAAGGTTTCATTGTGGGGTCAATATTTGGACACGTGTTGGAATCCAAGTGTTTCGAAATTTCGAGGTTTGAAAGGGCGAGAGGAGGCCAATACTTTGGTGGATCAAATCCCCGAAATGCGAAAGGGGATATTTCATGTGAAAGGCAGAGATTGTCACGTCGGCATCTCGGAGCTTCAAAGTTCAGGAATTCAGCGTTTGCGTTGACAAGGAACAAAATCCCTTCCAAATACGATTTCCGAAATGACGACACAAGTGATCTATTCCATCAACGAATCGGGAATTGGGATATCGGGGTTTGCGGTAACATAAGGTTGGGGATCGTGAGTCTAGGACTCCTGATAACCGAAATAGAGAAACCACACAGGCTAGCAGATCGCGAGGAGGTGACAGGTGGAAAAAATCTCACGTCAGCGGAAAGCGTGGTTGAAGTGACGTGTAGAAAAGGATAGGGGTTTTGGGACCCAGAGCAGGCACGCAAGTGTTTCGAAATTTCGAGACCCGAAAGGTAGAGGAGACATAGGGATCTTGTATATCGATCTCCTGGTGCACGAAATAACACTGATCATTGGATCAAGGGAAAACTCCAGAACCGTTGATTTCTAGTGGAGGCAGAACCTTAGCGTTCTAGAGTTTATCGGAACTCGACATATTGGTGTTCGGAGGTCTGAAAGCATAGACGCTCGATCACAAGACTCATGAAACCATGAAGTCCGATATCCCGAAGTGTGAAGGGGGATTCCACGAGGTTTTATTGTGGGGTGCATATTTTTCGAAAGGGAAATAGAAGAGCCAATTGTTGAAATCTCTTCGGGCCAGCGGAAGAAGAAAGATCCTGTGTGCGTGGACTTCCGAACTGCGGGTTGGGAGGTCTGCATCATCTGGTATTAGAGCCTGATTCTTGTTTGTATATTTTAGGTAGGAAAAGTGAGAAGGAATTTTAGCCATGCCGCCGAGGAGAAGGGACAGACAAACACCCGATCCGCCAGAGGATAGGGAGGTGTCAAGAGAAAGAGGTAGATAGGTGCCGAATCCAGAAGTGGAAAGAGATCTGCATGACATTCACGCCAGACTCGTGGATGTGGAAATAAACAAAGGTGCAGAGATGATATTCAATATGTCAGTGAGTCCGAAAGCGAAGATAAAGATGGACATGGAGAAGAAGAAATCACAGCAGAAGATGCAGCAAATGAACGCTTAATTAGAGATGTTGCAAGAATGAGTGCAAGAGCCAAAATGGACATTCCAGTTTATGAGGGAAACTTGGATGCTGAAGAGCTTCTAGACTATATTAGAGCTCTAGACACGTATTTTGACTATGAAGATGTCGAGGAAGACAAGAAAGTCAAACATGTTGTCACATGATTGAAAGGACATGCAACATTGTGGTGGGATGAGCTACAAGCTGACAGACGCTGCAAAGGCAAGCAAAAAATTAAGAGTTGGGATAGGATGATCGCAAAGATGAAGGTGAAATTCATTCCCAGGGATTACCAAATTACTCTGTTTCGAAGAATGCAAAATTTGAGACAGAAGCTGATGACAGTGAAGGAATACACTGAAGAATTCTACAGACTGAACATCAGGGCAGGTCATTGGGAAAGCGATGATGAAAAAGTTGCCAGGTACATGAATGGCATGAGATACAACATTCAGGATGAGATGAGCATGATGACCATCCAAACGGTGGAAGATGCTTATCAAATGGCTCTAAGGGCAGAAGAGAAGCTGAGTCGAAAACAAGGTCAAAGAGGCCAAGGCAGAAGCCAAGCCAAAGGCAAATCAGTTGCCCAAGATAGAAATCAGAAGCCTAAGGAAGAATGGAAGAAACCTCAACCTCAGACTGAGAGAGGTGGAAGTTTGCAGAGAGGGCAACATACCGATCATAATGGTCAGGATGCTGACGCAAATTTTTTTCCTCATACCAGAGGTAGAGGAAGAGGAAGAGGTGGAGTGATAACATGCTTCACGTGAGGGAAGGTTGGACACAAGTCTTATGAATGTCCAGACAAGAAGAAAGAGGAAGGAGGTGAGACTCACATCACCGAAGCACATAGACAAAATGTTGAGGTAGAGGATGCTGAAGGCGGAAGATTGCTGATGATGCGAAAGGTTCTCTTAACGCCAGAGAAGGAGGTGGAGAATCTAGTGCAAAGAAACAGTCTTTTATGGACTGCTTGAAAAACCAAGGACATGAAATGTAAAGTTATTGTAGACAGTGGTAGCATGAATAATCTTGTTTCAACAGAGATGGTAGAAAAACTAGAGCCGGAGATGATTGATCATCCGAACCCATATAGAGTTTCGTGGTTGCAAAAAGGACATCAGGTAACTATCACTAAACAATGTTTAGTTGAATTTAAAATAGGAGGGTATAACGATAAGATACTTTGTGATGTCATTCCCATGGATGTTTGTCATCTATTACTGGGTAGACTATGGCAATATGACAGAAATGTAATTCATGACGGGAGAATGAACACCTACACCCTAGAGAAGAATGGGAGGACTCACATGCTATTGCCGATCAAAGATAAAGAAATAAAACCGGAGGTGAGCAACACTGTACTTCTCATGAGTGGGAAGGAACTTCTTAAGGAGGTTAAGAAGAAGGAGGAACTGCAATTCATTGTGGTCAGGAAGCCAAATATTGCTTTAACCAGCACAAGGGTAGATGATTTACCAGAAGAGGTTCAAGAACTATTGGAAGAGTTCGTTGACATAGTAGTGGATGAACTACCTCGTTCGATGCCACCGATCAAAAGTGTGAGTCATCATATTGATCTCATACCTGGAGCTAGTTTTCCAAACAAAGCAGCGTACATATTGACACCGCAGGAGAATGAAGAGGTCAAAAGACAAGTCTAGGATTTGTTGGACAAAGGTTTGGTCAGGGAAAGCTTGAGTCCGTGTGCTGTTCTGACAGTACTCAGTCTGAAGAAAGACGAAGGATGGATGATGTGTACTGACTCAAGGGTGATCAACAAGATAACCATCAGGTACAGATTTCCATTGCCAAGGATGGATGATCTGATGGATTGCTTGAGTGGGGCCAATTTTTTTTTGAAGATTGATTTAAAAAGTGGTTATCACCAAATCCGCATGAGGGAAGGTGATGAATGGAAGACAACATTCAAGACCAATGAAGGGTTATACGAATGGCTTGTCATGCCATTTGGTTTAACAAATGCGCCGAGTACTTTCATGAGATTGATGAATGAAGTCCTGAAGGATTTCATCAGAAAATTTGTCATTGTGTACCTTGATGACATACTGATTTTCAGTAAAACAAAGGCAGAGCATCTGAAACATTTGGCTATAGTGATGCAGAGGTTACAACAAGAGAAGCTACTGATAAACATGAATAAATCCTCATTCATGAAGACAAAGCTCATTTATTTGGGGTTTGTTATTTCTGCAGATAAGTTGAGGATGGATCCGGATAAGGTGGAGGTAATCAAGAATTGGCCGTCACCAAAGAATATCTTTGAGGTGAGAAGTTTTCACGGATTGGCTAGTTTCTACCGAAAATTCATCAAGAATTTCAGTGGAATTAGTGTGCTGATGATGGACACAGTGAAGAAGAGACACAAATATTTTCACTGGACAGAAGAGACTGAGAAGAGTTTTAATCTGTTGAAGAGGAAAATCATGGAACAACCAATCCTGGTGTTGCTTGATTTCCAAAAGACATTTCAAGTGAAATGCGATGCAAGTGGATTTTCAATAGGGGCAGTCTTGAGCCAAGAAGACATAGCGATAACATACTTCAACGGAAAGTGGAATGAAGCAAAAGTGAAATACTCCACGTATGACAAGGAGTTTTATGCTATTATTCAGACATTGAAGAAATGGAGACATTACTTAATTCCTAAAGAGTTTGTCTTATACAATGATAATCATGCATTTCAATTTGTGACTCAACAGGAGAAGTTGAATCAAAGACATGTAAAATGGGTTGAATATATGCAAAATTTCACTTTTGTGATTAAACATATTTCTGGTACTGCTAACAAAGTTGCTGATGCTTTGAGTAGGAAATGTTTGCTATTGCAGGAGTTCAGAGTCAAAACATTGGGTTTTGATGATCTCAGGGACATGTACAGAGATGATACATATTTTAAGGAGGCATATGAAGCAGCTGAGAATGAAATTCTCAGAGATAGAAGCCAATGGGAAGAATACATGATCCAGGAAGGGTTACTGTTTAAAGGTAATCAACTTTGTATTGTAAAATGCTCCATGAGAGAGAATTTACTGAAGGAGAAACACAATGGAGGATTGGCCGGACATTTTGGTCACGACAAGACATTCACAAAGTTGAATGAGTCATATTTTTGGCCAGGAATGCGAGCAAAAGTTAAAAGATTCGTGGACAGATGAAAAATTTGCCAGCATTCGAAAGGCAAGAGGCAGAATGCAGGATTTTATCAACCATTTCCCATAACTGAGAATCCGTGGGATGCAGTCAGCATGGAATTCATATTGGGGTTGCCAAGAACACAAAGAGGGTTAGACTCAATATTTGTGGTGGTGGATAGATTTTCCAAGATGGCACACTTCATTCCATGTCAGAAAACCAGTGACGCAACTCACATTGTGAATATGTTTTTCAAAGAAGTCATTTGACTTCATGACTTACCAAGGAGCATAGTTTCGGATCGAGACACTAAGTTCATAGGACACTTTTGGAGGACCTTATGGAAGAAGCTGGGAACTAACTTGTTGTTCAGTTTGGCTTATCATCCTCAGACGGATGGATAGACAGAAGTGGTGAACATAAGTCTGGGAGACTTGCTGAGGAGCTTGGTGACAGAACACCACAACCAGTGGGACAACATATTACCACAGGAAGAGTTTTCTTATAATGACTTAGTTAATAGAAGCATGGGGCAGATTCCATTTAAGATTGTCTATGGCATGCAACCAAGAGGAATTTCTGAGTTGAGGGATTTAGAATAGACTGCGACTAGGAGCGCTAGTGCAGAAGATTTCATAGAGGCGATGAAGGAACTTCACAGCCAGGTGAAGGAACAATTGCAGAGTTTGAGCCAGGAATATAAGCGGAGAGTAGATCAACACAGAAGACAGTTTCAATTTGAAGTTGGCGATTTGATCCTTGCACATTTGAGAAAGGAAAGGTTCCCGAGAGGAACACATAATAAACTGAAAATGAAGAAAATCGGACCATGTAAGGTCTTGAAGAAATTTGGGGCGAATGCATATGAGATTGAATTACCTGATGGGATCAAAATTTCTCGGATATTCAATATCTCAGATTTGTACCCTTATAAAGATGAGGAAGCAGAAGCAGGAAATGAACAGTCAGAGGTTCAGTGGATAAAACAAATGCCAGTTGCAGAAAAGCCACAGATGGAGCGCATACTGGACAAAAGAGTTGGTAAGAGGACCAGGCGAAAGGAATACTTTGAATACTTGGTGAAGTGGAAGGGCCATCCAGTTGAAGATGCCAGCTGGGAAAATGAAGCAGAGATTTAGAAGCATGGACAGACCGTGTGAAAGCTCATGGACAGGAGCCCATGAAAATTTTCAAGCGAGGGAGTATGATGCAGGAGCATCACCAGTAGGTAGCAAGCGCACGTAGATGTGGAGGACAACTGGACAAGCGCCAACACATTTCATGTTGAAATGCTTTGAAGTTTGAAAGTGCCATATAATTAATGGGATAGTTAATAGAGGCATACTCACATTTATGGAGGATCATTGTAATCAGACCTTGAGCGTCCCTCTCTCGTCTGAAGTAGATAGAGGCATCTATGCAAAGTTAATGTAGGTAGATAGAATTTAATGCTTAGATTAGACATTTTTAGAGCGCAAGAGGGAAACGGGATATAGACACCCTCATTGTATAGTTGTATTATGATTGTTAATATTATGAACATAGAGCAGAGAAGAGAAGAAGCAGAGAGCTGTGTAGAAGAATTCCATGTACATAAGTTCTGG
This sequence comes from Picea engelmannii, assembly GCA_009831015.1. Taxonomy (NCBI): domain Eukaryota; kingdom Viridiplantae; phylum Streptophyta; class Pinopsida; order Pinales; family Pinaceae; genus Picea; species Picea engelmannii. The sequence continues at coordinate 1,078,233 of ML776908.1, read as the reverse complement.
ATTAATACAAAAAGCCTTGATTCAGACTCATGGTTCTCATATATTCTCTGCGTGTGCATTGTTGAATGTTATGCTCATGAATGTTTTACTCTTTCTGTCATGGATTTGTTGTTTATGCTATGTGTGTATGATTTCTTGTTAAATGTATGAAATCTGAGAGAGAGAGAGGGTAAGGGAAATGAGTTTCAATTGTTTCTCTATCTGAGCAAGAGTTCCTAAAAGGAGTCAGTTGAATTGTCCGCAAGGAGTGCGTTGACAAAGGGTTCAGAGGTTTGTCTTTGAAAGCTCAGATAGGATAGCTTTTGTTCTCAATTCCTCAGAAGTGCAGTTAGGCACAGGAGCCGTGCAAAGAGTGTGCAAGCCAAGAGTAGTTTCAGGGCTTGTAAGACTTGAAGGACTGTTGAGAGACTGCTACTGCAAGGAGTGCACAGAGTCGAAGGACTTCAATTCTTTGACGTAATTGAAGGATTTGCCGCAAGGAGTGCGTGCAGGAGTCTTCTTTAAGACTTGGAGTTGGAGAAAGCTAAGGAGGGATAGAGTCTTCACAGTCGTCGAAGAAAAGCACAGAAGTTTGGTTTTTGGAGGCGTCACAAGGTTGTGTTGCAGGTAGTTAAGTTCCGTGGAAAACCATTTTATCAAATTTACAGAAGTTCTCAGAAGGGAGAATGGACAGTCAGAATTCTCCATGGAGAATTCACGAAATCCCACGAGCTATCAGATCTCACAGAGTATCAAGGAGGTTACGGTGGTCATTTTCTACAAGCGAAATCTCAGGAGAGAGAGGGCCGTATATTCACGCCAACGAGGACCGTTGGATTTACTCGCGAAATTCCATTTCGGGGCTTTGTGGGTGGAAAGACCGAAACTTCGTCATTTGGATTCATGAAACTGCGAAGTCCGATAATCCGACAAGGCAGAATGTTTCATTGTGGGGTCAAGATTTGGACGCGTGTTGGAATCCAAGCGTTTCGGCATTTCAGGGTTTGAAAGGGCGAGAGGAGGCCAAGACTTTGGCGGATCAAATCCCTGAAACGCGAAAGGGGAGCTTTCGTGTGAAAGGCAAAGATTGTCACGTCGGCATCTCGGAGCTTCGGAGTTTGGGAATTCGACATTCGCGTCGACAAGGAACATAATCCCTTCCAAATACGATTTCTGAAATCACGACACAAGTGATCTAGTCCATCGACGAATCGAGAATCGGGAAATCGGGGTTTACGGTGACATAAGGTTGGGGATCGTGAGTCTAGGACTCATGATAACCGAAATAGTGAAACTACACAGGCTAGCAGATCACGAGGAGGTGACAGGTGGAAAAAATTTCACGTCAACGGAAAGCGTGGTTGAAGTGACGCGTAGAAAAGGACAAGGGTTGTGGGACCCAGAGCAGGCACGCAAGTCTTTCGGAATTTCAGGACCTGAAAGGTAGAGGAGACATAGGGCTCTTGTATATCGAGCTCCTGGTGCGTGAAATAACATTGATCGTTGGATCAAGGGAAAACTCCAGAACCATTGATTTCTAGTGGAGGCAGAACCTTAGCGTTCCAGAGTTTATCGGAACTCGACATATCGGTGTTCGGAGGTCTTAAAGCACAGACGCTCGATCACAAGACTCATGAAATCGTGAAGTCTGATCTCTTGAAGTGTGAAGGGGGATTCCACGAGGTTTTACTGTGGGGTGCAGGTTTTCCAAAAGGGAAATAGAAGAGCCAATTGTTGAAAGATCTTTGGGCCAGCGAAAGAAGAAAGATCCTGTGTGCGTGGACTTCCGACCTGCGGGTTGGGAGGTCCGCGTCATCACATACTCTCCATATTCCATCCTAATATGATACAACTTCTTTCGAAGAAACAACTTGTTTACCAGGGACTTTGATTGATACAAATTCCCTAACTTATCCCATAGTTCCTTAGCTGTAGATTCTCCTGAGACATTCAACAACACCGAATCTGCCAGGCATAGTCGAATAGTACTCCTTGCTCTTCTGTCCAACTTGTCCCAATCTTCCTTCGACATACCAGCAACTGGTGTACTAGTAGTTTGTGTACTGGTAGGTTGTGTACCAGTAGCCTGTGTGCTTGTAGATGGTGTACTAGTAGGCTGTGTACCAGGATCCACAACGATCCAATGTTCTTTGTCTACAAGAAGGTCCTCCATCTTGAGCTTCCATAGCTCAAAGTTTTTACCGTTGAACTTCTCTATCTTGATTCTAGATGAGCTCGCCATTCCTCTTTCTATACTCGAATCTCCACTGCAAAAGATCCCACTAAACCCAGGTTTATCACAGACCCAAGATAAACTTGATCTATCAAGACCGAGCCAAACCCTCAACAACAAAGGCATCCCTTTGAAGCCAAAAATGAGCTCTGATACTACATGTAAGTTTTAAACCTGCGAAGTAAAGCAATGCATACAGATTCTTAAGCAATACATAAATTAATCAATGGTTCATACACAGAGTACACAAATATTTTATACCGGAAACCCTCAACCGGGAAAACTTTTCTTATTTTCATTATATCGAATTTCACCATTCACCATACAATATATAAAATGTTTTTAGGTATTCCGTAGATACCAAAAACCTAATCCCCTGGGACCCCCCTAGAAAAGCACCCCCCCACACACACATGCAAAGAATATAACACATACCCAACACCTTTCACCAATATCGATTCTGAAACAGATCCTAATATAGATGTTGAGCTGGATGAAGAAGAAGATGAATGATATTTAATTGTTGAAAAGATGAGGTATGTGTTTATATCTTTTATATGATCTGTATATGTTTTTATTTTGTATAATAGAGTGTGTTACATGTTCTTTATAATTTCAAATTAGATATGGGGAAATTGAGAGTGATGTGAA
>ML776908.1:1060851-1075328 GCA_009831015.1 Picea engelmannii | reverse complement strand
ATAATTAGAGCTTCAACCTTCACGTGGTTTCCCCTGTTTAGTAGAGAATGAACTATTATCGAAACCAAGAGGAGCTCTGTGCAACTGCGCCTAATCATGTACTACTTGACCCCATTAACGAGTGTCTGCACCTAATCATGTACTACTTGACCCCACTTATAATATAGTGTGGACTAAAATTTGGTAGATGAGAATGCTTGGAACCAAGGTGTGGACTGAATTAGATGACCTCTAGGAGGAGAAATCAAAGAAGTTTAATATAACAATGTATGCACCTTGTCAGCCCTGGTGCACTATGTAGAGTTTCCTAGAGGAACTCGTTGGACTTTCTATATCCCCTCTATTGATAGTAAGTGGCTTAGGATTAGAGTTATAAAACTTGAGCACACACCACCCCCTTTTTGGCCATATTAACAAAGGAATCTATAAAAAGTGGCTTTGTGTTGTGTATTGAATAATTGGACAATGAAGTATGGCTTGTGGACTTATTTGGTAGATAGTAAGTGGCGCCAAATTAACAAAGGAATCTATAAAAAGTGGCTTTGTGTTGTGTATTGAATAATTGGACAATGAAGTATGGCTTCAAAGAAGGAGAAATCAAATAAGTTTAATATAACAATGTATGCACCTTGTCACCCTTGGTGCTCTGTGTATATTCTCCTAGAGGACCTCGTAGTCCTTTCTGTCTCCACTCTATTGATATCCTATCTACCTACACAAACAACCACATGTGTACTTTGTACAACCATAAATTTCAAAAATGGGGTACCTTGGTTCTACACATCTATGTGCGCTTATTCCATAGTTGTGCATAATCATACGATTTTTCCATAGTTGGGCTTATTATAATTTTTTACTTGCAATTATAATTCCAATGCCTCTACCAAGAAAGTAGGTGGCCATCTCATAATGCTTCTTCTTGAAGTTGATGACCTTATACTTACTGGTAGTGACCTTAATCTTTTAAACCAAGTGAAGTCAAGCCTTAAGTAGAAGTTTGAAATGAAACACCCTGGTCAAGGGAGAAACAAATATGATTATATAACAACTTTGCGATAATAATTAGTAGTTTTTCTTACCTATAAGTAATTGAGTTTTAGTGGTATAGTTTATTAACGTTATTAAACATTTTGGTCATTCAAATTAGGGTTTTTAATGTTGAATCCGCCCATATGTAGTAGTGTATGCATGGAAGTGTTGGTCTGATGTTCATTGAAACTTGGTGGCCGATGAGCTTCATGATGACATTTGACATGTACGTTTTCATCGTGTACTTTTAACCAGTGTTTGAGTTGTACATTTAATATTTAATCAGTGTCATACCTACACCTTATAATTCAAAGTCACGAAATTGATGTATGATACTCCCTTGTTTGTGGAATTAAGGACCACAAAATGAGTTGAATGATTATAAGTCTATGTATGTGTACATACCCTATCCACTTCCAAATTTGAACTTGTGACCTATAAGGAGGAAATAAATGATGTGTTTAAACGAATAGTCCAACATACACAAAATGTGCATTTAAATTTATTCAACTTCAACTCTAATTGTGTGTATAATTATCTTTAATTAATTATATAAAATATAACAATTAAAACTTATAAAATAAGACTATACATTAAAACATAAATATTAGTTATTGGTACTATTATATAAGTTATATTAGACGTTGGTTTTAATATATAATAATTATAATATATGTTTTATTTATTGGTGCTATTATATAAGTTATATTATATTAGACACATTATTTTTAATATATAATAATTATAATATATATTAGCAACAATATATGCAATAACTTATAAAAAACATTAGTTATACTATGTAAAAAAAAACAAGCAAAGAGTGTCGTTTCATTATGCCATGTTATGGAGGCCATGATCCCCTCGAACTAGTGGAAAGGGGTTTTATTATATAAGTTATATTATATTTGTTGGATTACTGAGAGGGGGGGGGGGGTGAATCAGTAATAGAGCAATCTAATCCTTTTTAACCATATAATGCAAGTGTTATATCAATGTAGCATTATCATCCAATATTTGTAGAATAAATATACAATGAACAAATGAACAATCATACACATACACAATACACCCGTTTTTTTACGTGGAAACCTAAAGCGGGAGAAAACCACATAATGGTTTTTCTTATATGTCTTGAAGAATTACATTCATTGGAAGCACCGACTTCCTTTGTTTTCCAGATGCAACTGGAAGGAGGCTCCAAACCCCTAGTTTCTCAGGCTACAACCTGAGGGAATCTCCAACTCCCCAATTCTCTAGCTACAACTAGAAGGAGGCCACAACCCCCTATGTTCTCCAACTACAACCCGAAGGTGGCTACAACCACCTATCCTTGCCCCGTCCAACCGCCCTGACATATAAGTAGAATGATGGAACCACTGTCACACTATCACTATGAGATATATTATTGTAAACCTGTACCAATCAACCTGCACCAAACAACCTGTACCAATAACCTGAACCATGCATCAACCATACATCAACCTGTACCTCAACCTGTACCATAAAAAAGTGCATCAACCATGCACCAACCTGTACCAAACAACCTGTAATCAACTTGTACCATAAACAAGTGCATTAACCATGCACCAACTTGTACCTCAACTTGCAAACCTTTCTTAACTTTAACAACAAGAGACTAGCATTTTCATCAAACTTTACTTTAGTCTCACATGACTAGTTTTGGATTAGTCAACAACCCTAACTTGAAATAATCATAACTATGTACCTGTAATGAATAAAGATATAAAAATAGTACACAATTTTCTTTAGTGTGTTTTATGCATTTCCTCCAGGTGTCACTACTTGGAACCTCTCATAAAAGGAGTTATAGAAAAAATGGCATACCTTGTTGAATTCTGGCTTATTCTAGAGAATGAACTTGTAGAGCGTGCCCCACACAGAATATTTGTTGTATGGATATGAAAAGTTTACACAGAATACTAAATACTGTACTCTAACCAACACATTTGGTCTTACTGAATTTGGATCTATTGTGAAGAAGTTATGATGTTTTTACCCGAAACACTTGTTTTAGACTAGTTTCAGGACTAGCCACAAACCCTATTTTGTACGGAGTGTAACTCTAAAAATACAACGAACCACAAGCTGAAATTCGTACCACAACTACTTGGATATGTTTCCTCAATGACCTCCCAATTTCATGGTTTGAATCATTCTATAAAAAAAATTATTTCGAAAATAGTAAGATGACCTGTAAATAACATACCTTAGAAAGCATCATCAAAAGAATTTATCCTCCCTTGAATTTCGGCCTTCTTTACTTCACCTTCCCTATGAAATTCAGCTTAGATATCCTTTGGTTACCTCAGTCCCCTGTAGATTTTCAATATGATCAAGTGTGATTAAAATGAGAGAGCCTTGCCTCTTATTTATACTCTCCAAGTAGCTTCATTAGAAGCATCTTCTAGGCCACTTTGTCCACATAGTCACCTATGTGCAACTTTGCCCAATTTTCCACTTGTCCATGTATCCAATATCCACTTGACCACTTAACCCATTTTCCTCATTTTAGGGTTAACCTTCTTATAACCACTTTCCATAATTAGAAAGTTCTCCATTTACTTTATTATTTAAATAATCCTCCTTGAATATGTCACTTCACTTTATTATTTAAATAATCCTCTTTGATTTTGTCACTTCACTTTATTATTTAAATAATCCTCTTTGACTTTGTTGCTTCACTTTATTATTTAAATAATCTTGTTTCACTTTGTCACTTCACTTTATTATTTAAATTATCCTCTTTGACTTTGTCACTTCACTTTATTGTTTAAATAATTTCTTCTTTGCAAGCACTTTGACTTCTTTGACCTTTTAGGGTTTCAATCCAATCATATGAGGGTCCTTCAACTTCATAAGGCCATAAATCTCGAACCATGAGGAGTTATGTGGCGTTCCACATACCACCGAAAATGGCATGACATGTACTATCCATCTAGAATAGTCTTACCTGGAAATATATCAAAACTCATACCATTATACATAAAAAAAACTTGGGTCCATTACCCAAACCTTTGCTCTACCATAATTCACTACCGGACTTTCTTCAAGGGTTGACATCAATGAAAACCAACCCAATTAATCAACAATATCCCCCTTTGGTAATGATGGAAACACTCTGATACAAAACTGAAATCATCTCACTCATGCTCCCCCTGGAACCATGCCTGCATCTCTGTGACCAACGCTCCCCCTGGAACCATGCCTCTTCCCTCTGCATCTGATAAATATCTCCCCTTTTGTCATCAATGGCAAAGGTATCTTTCCATTCAGGACTGCTCCCCCGAACTGACTCGTCTGATCTCCCAACTTGAACTGTCATCTTTATGGTGCTTCCTCATGTACATCTAAGACATATAAGATAAGCATTCAAAAGAGTTCATTTTGGAGTAGAAATAACACCGAGTCTCTGGAGAAGATACTCAAAGGCTTCACGTGGAAGTGGTTTTGTAAATATCTCTTCCACTAGTTCTTTTGTGCCCACATATTCAACTCTAATGTTCTTTTCTGCAACATGTTCCCGTAGAAAGTGATACTTGATTGGAATGTGATTCGTCTTGGAGTGCATCACTGGGTTCTTTGAGATACTGATGGCACTTGTATTATCACAATAGATTGGAATGGGCTCATCATACTCAACCTGTATATCTGTTAGAGTTTGTTTCATCCATAGAACCTGTGTACAACATGTTGTTGTTGCAATATACTCTACCTCGACTGTAGATAAATATAGTGATGATTGTTTCTTGCTTAACCATGATAATAAACACTCACCCAAGTAGAACGCTACTCCACTAGTGCTTCGTCGATCATCAATGCAACCTGCCCAATCTGCAACTTTGTAGGAAATAAGTGATAGATCCTTTCCTTTTGGATACCATAATCCAAACTCTTATGTTCCTTTGAGATATCTAAAAATTCTCTTCACTACCAATACATGTGATTCCTTTGGTTCTTCCTGAAATCGTGCCACCGGTCTAGATGTTGTCACATATAGTAGGCTACCAATCATTGACCTGTATTGCCTATGATATGTAGACTTTGAATCATCATCTTTGTTCAACTTGCAACTGGTTTTCATGGGAGTGATAATTGTTTTGTAATATTCCATTCTGAACCTCTTTAGCATTTCTTTGATATACTTTGTTAGAGAAATAAAAAATCCTTGGTTTCTTTGACATATCTGAAGACCCAGAAAGAAGGATAGTTATCCAAGTAATGAAATTTCAAATTCATTCTGCATGTCCTTTGCAAATTTCTGGCTTAACCTGTCACGAGTCATTCCAAAAATAATATCATCAACATAAACTTCAATTAATAAAATACTATATTGAATTACCTTGATGTAGAGGTTGTTGTCTGCACTTCCTTTTCTAAACCCTGCCTACTGTAGATATTTATCCAATCTAGAGTACCATGCTCTGGGAGCATGTTTTAGACCATACAAGGACTTGTTTAATTTACACACATAATCTGCATTCTCTGACAATTGAAATACTTCTGGTTGTTCAATGTAGACTTCTTCTTCAAGTTCCCCATTCAAAAAAGATTATTTTATGTCCATCTGATACACTTTAATATTTTTGGAGCATGCATAAGCTAAAATAAATCAGATTACTTCCATTCTGGCAACTGGGGAAAATGTCTCTTCAAAGTTGATTCCTTCAACATGTGCATGTCCTTTACATACCAATATAGCTTTTTTCCTTCTAACCCGTCCATATTCATTCAATTTATTCTTGTATACCCACTTTGTGCCGATCACATTCTTATCCTTTGGTCTTGGAACCAATTCCCACGTGTCATTTTTCTATATTTGATCCAATTCTTCATCCATGGCCTTATTCCAAAATTCATCCTTGTTGGTATCTTCAAAACAGGTTGGTTCAATCATATATGAGAGTGTTGATGTAGGAGCATTGCTTTACCTCATCACGTGCCAGATGATTAGCACGAGTGGTGCGCATTCAAGGAAGGGAGAGGTGCCTCCCTCTCATTTTTCCTTCGAGAATCTAAAGCGTGATTAAGGCAATTAATGATGACAGGTTGGAAGAGCCAAGTTGTGCCTTCGCACAAGTTGTAGATGAGGTTGGCATTAAGTGGTTGATGGTAGGAGGGATCTGCATCCGATTTGGATCAGATTTCCATCATTGTAATATGCCCATTAGATAGGTGTTTTGAATGGTGATTAGACACCACTATCTTAGCTTGGAGGGAAGCTCGTCAAGCCCCTCTTGTATAAACTCTTGTATTGTTTCCAGTAGAGAAGACATCATAGATAGCGATAGGAGAATTGAGAGTTGAGACTCAGTTGCAGTCCAGACTCATATATTGTAATGGACATTTCATCATTAATAGAAAGTAACATATTTTCCTATTTGTCAATTTGTGTGTAATGGATGTTTAGTTGTGAATGTCATTCGTATGTTCTTACACTGTAGATGTATGTTAGGAAATGTCTGCAGGGATAGAGATATAATATTCTATCAGTGAGTGTGTTGGATTAGGTCTAGTTCTTGAGGCAGAGTGCAAGAAGTGCACGACATAGGGTGGAAACTCTGTGAGTCGATGCAAGGAATGTGTGTCTGAACTCATTCAAGTCAGAAGAGAAGTTGGGAGAAGGGCACACCAGGATAATCCACAGACTCAGAGGGGAATTTAAAGGTGGTTGGGTACCTTGGAAAGAAAGACTGTGTAGGAGGAATCACAACGCAAAGTTACTAAATACTCTATAATAATCTGCCAAGAAGGCATATAGAAAGTATGAGAGTGTACAAGAGAAACACATTCTAAAGTTTTGTAAGCATTGAGAGAACCCCAGGGTTGTTGAACAGTCTGAGGAAGGAAGGCTTTGCAAGAGTGCATCGACAAAGTAAAGGAGATGCCTTAAGACTTTTGGAAGGGCTAAGGGAGAGGCCGTAAAAAATCTTAGCTGAGCGCAAGGAGTGCACCAAGGATACTGTAAGTTCATCTTAAAAGATTAGGAGGAAGGGAATTAAGTTTCTAGGAGGGAAAAATAAATTCCACTGGAGGATGTAGAGGAACTAAGAACCTTGAAGCTTTCAAGTTGAGAAAAATCTCATAAGGAACAACACATAACTTTGTAAGGAGTGCAGAGGGAAGGTCGAGAACAGTCTAAGTTTTAGGAAACAATTGGGCTAAGTGTGCAATAAGGTCGAGGACTTGTCGAAGTCTCGAAGACCATGAAATCGTCCATCGTCGGGAGGAGACAGGTGGAAGAATATAGGAATATTCGAGAGTTGGAGCCCCAAGAAGTTTGCTAAGAGCAAGCAGAGATCTTCACAAAGTCGTGAAGAGCGGTTTGAATCCAGACCGTTAGATATGGAAGGGGCACATGGAAACAATCCACCGATTCAGAGGAATAGTACTTTGGAAGATATTCGATGAGGATAGTGAGAGACTCCTAAAAGCCGGAGTTCGGATAAGATCACAGTCGTCGATCTAAAAGAGGGATGAGGACCGTTGATCCTCACACCATTTTAAGTTCATTGATTCAGAGTTTAGGAACATAAGAGTTGGCTATCGTGGGAAGAGAAAAAGCCTGAAGCCCGAAGCGCTTTGTGTGGTTGAGCCCCAGGACACAAACCAAGGTCATGTGATAGAAAGGGCCTGTCATGGACATATAAGTGTCGTCGTCAATTTTCTTCGAAGGGTCAAGTAGAGAGCCGTGGGGTTAAGAGGACCTGCACTTTGAAGAGAGAGAAGGACTTGTGATAGAGTTTGTCAGGTTCCAGTAGGGAGACGAAGAGTTAATCTGACTTATGTGTTGAGAATGATCCTAGACTGGGAGGTCACGTAGCCCCGAAGGAGGGGGTGTGGTCTGCACCAGGTGGTATCAGAGTCTGAATTTTTTTTCAGGAGAAGGAGACAGTCTGGCTACATCAAGCAGAGTCAGAGCTTGAATTCTCCTATAAACAGTAGGTGAAGGGAGACAGAGTGCGATAATCTATGGAAACTATTGCAAGGTTTGAAACATATGTTAAACAACCAGGTGGGCTGTAGGTGAAGAAAGATGGTCATTGGAGTTCATGAGCGTGGTCGAGAAGGAGACTACCCGTAGAGAAGTAAAGTAGATATGGACAAGGAGCTCAGTGAAATCCGAGCAGAGATAGAGATGCTAGCATGTAATATGTAGTAGGAGGAAAAGGTGCACTGGAGGTACGACTAGCCTTTGAAAAGGATAGCTAAGTGTCCTGTTCGAAAGTTGTTGGCCCAAAGGCAACAACAGGTATTGAAAAGGTGGTTGAGATATGTCGAAAATACCAATGGCAAGGGAAAGATATCTGGGAGGAACCTCATAGGTTTCCAAGTGGGAAATGTGAAGGGGTCAGTTGATCTCGTAAACTTCCAAGAGGGCAGAGGAGACAACCTAAATTTCCAAGTGGGCAAGGGAGGAGAGATGAGCTCAACTGAGATTTCATGTCAGTAGGTGGTGTTGACAGATGGAGAGGAGGAAGAAAGGCCTCATCCATATGAAGATCCATGTGGAGTTGCAAGTCGTATGAATGAAGATGATGACAAGTTGGAAACTTTCATCACAGAGGAGAAGGATCATATGTGCTTTATGGTCATTAGAGGAGTCAAGATATTCCTACCAAGCAGTTGAGGAGAGGCTAGAAGAAATGTTGCAGATGCAACAGAAGCACAACAAGTTGAGACTATCATGGAGGAGGAGGAGTAGATACTGAAGTTTGTCCCAATAAAAGAGGAGCACCGTGTTGAGTTACTCACTCAGTGGGAAATGGAGTTAAGGGCACTGAATGATTGGTTGGACAGTCTAGAACCAGGAGGTGGCTACCACGAGATAGCCATGCCGGAGGAGACATGCCATCACAAGTTGCAGCTGGAGAAAGATGGAACGGAACCAATCGAAGAAATGACAACAATTAGTTTGTCAGAGGAGGTAGCTGAACATGAGTTCAATGGAGAGACTTTGGAATTGGAGTCTGCAGTAGAGTGGCTAGTCAATGTCATAGGGGATGAAAGCAGCATGGGATATCAGGATGACCTAACCATGGAGCGGCATGAAGAGTTGCAACCAAGGAATCCGTAGAGGAGATAAGGAGGCTGATGTTGAGGTCATCAAAAGAAGAGGTTAGCAAGGAGAAGCTGGATAGAAATGAACCTGGGAAAGAAGAAGGGAAGATGAAGATGAAGAAACAACATCATCAACAAAACAAAGGAACAAAAAGACAGCTCCAGGAGGATTTCAACAGAGCTGGGAAGCTCATGAATTTTCATAGCCGTGGAGTATGATGCAGGAGCATCACTCTACCTTAGCACACACCAACTGATTAGCACGAGTGGTGTGCATTCAAGGAATGGAGAGGCATTTCCCTCTCATTTTTCCTTCGAGAATATAAAGCGTGATCAAGGAAATTAATGATGACAGGTTGGAAGAGCCAAGTTGTGCCTTCGCACAAGCTGTAGGTGAGGTTGCCATTAAGTGGTTTATAGTAGGAGGGATCTACATCCAATTTGGATCAGATTTCCATCATTGTAATCTGCCCATTAGACAAGCATTTTGAATGCTGGTTAGACACCACTAGCTTAGTTTGGAGGGAATATCATCGAGCCCCTCTTGTATAAACTCTTGTATTGTTTCCAGTAGAGCAGGCATCGCAAACAGAGATAGGATAATTGAGAGCCGAGACTTAGTTGCAGTCTAAAATCATATATTGTAATGGAAATTCCATCATTAATAGAAAGTAACAAATTTTCCTGTTTGTCAATTTCTATGTAATGGATGTTTAGTTGTGAATGTCATTCATATGTGCTTACACTGTATATGTATGTTAGGAAACATTTGCAGGGATAGAGATACAATATTCTATTAGTGAGTGTGTTGGATTAAGTATGGTTCTCGAGGCTGAGTGCAAGGAGTGCACGACAGAGGGTGGAAACTCTGTGAGCCTATGCAAGGAGTGCATATCTGAACTCATTCGAGTCAGAAGAGAAGTTTCCAAGAGGGCACACTAGGATATTCCACAGACTCAGAGGGAAATTTCAAGGTGGTTGGGTACCTTCGAAAGAAATATTGTGTAGGAGGAAGCACAATGCAGAGTTACTGAATACTTTGTAATACTCTACTAGGATGGCATTGAGAAAGTACGAGAGTGTACAAGAGAAACACATTCTGAAGTGTTGGAAGCTTTGAGAGAACCTCAGGTTTGTTGAACACTCTAAGGAGGGAAGGCTTTGCAAGAGTGCATCGACAAAGGAAATGAGATGCCTTAAGACTTCTGTAAGGGCTAAGGGAGAGGTCATCGAAAAGATTATCCGAGTGCAAGGAGTATGCCAAGGATACTGTAAGTTCATATTACAAGATCAGGAGGAAGGGCGTTAAGTTTCTAGGAGGGCACGAGAAAGTCCACTGGAGGACGTAGAGGAACTGAGAATCTCGAAGCTTTCAAGATGAGAAAAATCTCAGAAGGACCGACGCAGAACTTTGTAAAGAGTGCAGAGGGAAGGTTGAGAATAGTCTAAGTCTCAGAAAGAAATTGCGCTAAGTGTGCAAGAAGTTCAATGACTTGCTGAAGTCCCGAAGACCGTGAAATCATCCATCATCGGGAGGAGACATGAGGCAGAAGATTAGAAGATCCAGGAGTTGGAGCTCCGAGAAGTTTGCTAAGAGAAAGAAGAGGTCTTTGTGAAGTTGCGAAGAGCGGTTTGAATCCATACCATTGGATCTGAAAGGGGAACGTGGAAGTAATCCACCAATTTGGAGGAATAGTACTGCAAAAGATATCTGAGGAGGATAGTGAGAGACTCCCAAAATCCGGAGTCCGGATAAGATCACATCCGTTAATCTAAAAGAGGGATGAGGACTGTTTATCCTTGCGTCGCTTGAAGTTCACCGATTTAGAGTTCTGGAACGTAAGAGTTGGTTGTCAGGGGAAGAGCCGAAGTATAAAGCCCAAAGATCTTTGTGTAGTTGAGCCCCGAGACACAACCCGAGGTCACATGATAGAAAGGGCTTGGCACATAGAGCTAAGTTTCGCAGCCAAATTTCTTCGAAGGCCCAAGTAGAGAGTCGCGAGGTTAAGAGGACCCACACTTTGAAGAGAGAGAAGGACCTGTGATAGAGTTTGTTGGGTTCCAGTAGGGAGATGAAGAGTCAATCTGACTCAGGTGTTGAGAACGATTCTATACTGGGAGGTCGCACAACCTCGAAGGATGGGGTGGGGTCTGCACCAAGTGCTAGGTGCATTTGTTCTGGTGAACATATTCTTCTTCTAGTTTCAACTCCTACATATTTGTTTCCGATAATCTGATCTGAAGGATGATTCTTCTGTACTCGTCTGCTAGGTGTATTTGGAGGCACTTTCTAAACTTGTTCTTCTTTTTCTGTCGGATCCTCTTCATCTTCCCCTTATACTTATTTTCATCTTCTGCTTCTTCTTCATAAAGTTGTTCCATTGATTCATTTTCGACTTCCCTTAATTCTTGTCTACATGTTTGATCAATTGCTACGTTGATTCTTTCCACAACTTTGTTCAATCTCAGGTTGTAACACTTGTATGATTTCCTTGTACTTGAGTAACCAACAAGTACTCCTTTGTCCACATGAGAGTCAAACTTTCCCATTCTTCCATCTTCTCTTTTGATGTAGCATTTGCTTCCAAAAACTCTGAAGTGCTTCACATTTGTTGGTCTTCTTTTCCATAGCTCGTAGGGAGTTTTGTTAGTGTTGTTTCTGAGCATTACTCTATTTTGAATGTGAACTGATGTATGCACTACCTATGTCCAAAATATATCTGTCAATTTGGAATCCATTAGCATTGTTCGAGACATTTCCTGTATTGTACTGTTCTTTCTTTCAACAACTCCATTCTGTTGAGGTGTCCTACCAACATAGAATTGCCTTTTTATTCCATGCCTACTGCAGTAGTCCATAAATTCCTTTGAAGTGAACTCTCCTCCATTATCAGATCTCAACCATTTGATTTTTGAATCCATTTCATTTTCAACCATTTCCTTGTAGACCTTGAAGTTTTCAAAAGCTTCTGACTTATTCCTAAGAAAACAAACGACAGTCATTCTTGTATAATCATCAACTAATAACACAAAGTATTTCTCACCTTTTAAACCCTTTGTTGTTGTTGGTCCAACTAGATCAATATTCACAATTTCTAGTGGTCTTGTCGTTGAATATTCTTTTAATTTAAACCTAGGCTTTGTTTTCTTTCCTTGTTGACAATGCTTGCATAAAGTGTTGGTTGGTTTCGTAATCTGGGGCATTTCTCTAACTGCTTCCCTTTTGTTGACTTTGAGAAGTTTATCAAAATGTATGTGACCCATTCTTCTATGCCATATCCAACTTTGATCTTCCTTTCCTAGGCAACACTTTTCATTTCCAATTTTACTTAATACATATATGTTGCTTGAAGTTCTCGCAGTTGTTACAATCGATTTTCCTGAACCTTCTTTTCTTATCTTGCACTTTTGTGAATCGAAAGTAACTTTAAGACCTTGGTCACACATTTAACTCACACTTAGAAGATTATGTTTCATATATTTTACTAGTAGAACATTGTATTCCTTGGTATTCTTGTTCCCAATTCTGATTATGCCTTTTCCAATTATTTTAGTTGAATCATCATTTCTGAAGGAGATGGATCCATATATTTCCTTTCTTAATGTAAGAAACCTATCTCTATCACTTGTCATGTGTTTTGAACAACCACTTCCAACATACCAACCATGTTTATTTTCTTTATTTTGTAGAGCGAGTGTGCATTCTTCATTGCTATACTAATTCTTCTTTCTTATCCATGTCCTTTTTTGAGGTTCATGTCAGTGACTATTGTTGTTCTGTTGTGGTTCTCTAGGAGGGACTGTCATTCTGTAATCTTTGGACATGTGTCCAAAGTTGTTACATTTGTAGCATTCCACTTCAGTGCTCAAACCTATTGTAACTTCTTCTCTATGTTTCATTAGACCTTCTTGGGTAACCCTTTTGTGTGTGACTTTCAAAGTTGTTTATGTTCCAATTGTTAGCTCTGCAATTCACAACTTTATGTCCAAAATTATTACATGCATAATGTAAACCAAAAAATATAGTTTGATACCTGGGAGTTGAATATATTATGAAAGGAGGTACTCTTATGAATCCTTCTTCTTCCTGAGGCCTATCTGTTTCTGTCGGTCATTGATTCTGAAATCTGAATCTTCTTAGTGGAGGAGTGTCCCTGTAATTTTCTTTGTAGACCTTCCTATCCCCTTTGATTGTTTCTACATAGCTTTTTGGATATGTTTCTTGTTTTGTTGTTTTGGATCTTGATCCCTTTTCTGTCTGATTTTATCCAAGTCCAAACTTATCATGATGAGGTTTTTGACTGTTGATAATGTCATTCAAAACTTTTTGGTTGTTCTGCATATTTTTCTTTTGAAGATCCTTTCTTAATGTGACAATTTATGCTTCCAAATTTCCAATGATCATGTTTCTTACTTCTAGTTTTTCTTTAAGTGCTTCTTCAATTATTTTATCTTCTTCAATTTGAACCTTCAAATTTGTGATCATTTGTTATAGTTCCTGAGTGTCTTCTTTCTTGTCTAGTTCCACTTGTAGTTTCTTGTTTTTCTTATTTTCTCTTCTGATAACTTCTATGACACACCAAAATTCTTCTCATTAGTCAACTTTTGCCTCTTCATATTCTTCTTCAGAGTCTTCTTTATCAGAGTCTTCTACTTCCATGAATATAACTCTTTCTGTCTCACTGTCACTAACTTCATCTTCATCTGATGATGAGGTGTCTTCTTTGGTACATAAGATTTTCTGTTAAGAACCAAATATCAATATAGCATAGAAAATCCTCAGAAAAAGTACTCAACGCCTTGAAAAAGAGATAATTTCAGATAATAAGCCTCTTTGAGGGGCAACCTCCTTTTACCCCACTTAAATGTTCAAGTACAAGATGATTCAAAATGAAAATGTATCCTTGGTAAATATAGGAGACTAGGAGGTATAATTACAACTAATGGCCTAAAGTCAACATAAATAAAATAACATTACTAATATAATATGCCCCAATTAAGGGTAATGAGCCAATATTAGGGCTTAACATGCCCCTCCCCTTGAGACAAGTGTTGTCTGCAACGCTTGAGTAACTCTGGATGATTCTGTATAAAAGACTCATCTTTCCAAGTGGAATCTTTAGCTGGTAGTTTCCTCCATTTAATGAGATACTCTGAAATGGATCTATTCCTCAGCTGGAAAATTCTTGTGTTAGTGATGGATTCAGGCTCCAATATGATTTTTCCTTCCTCGTCAAGTTCTGGCAATATAGTTTGAACTGGGATCTTCTCGCCTATAACCTTCTTTAAGCATGAAACATGGAAAACTGGGTGTACTCGTGAATATGCAGGCAACTCCAATTTGTATGCCATAGTACCAATATTTT
>ML776908.1:995718-1046635 GCA_009831015.1 Picea engelmannii | reverse complement strand
AAGACTTTTTAGTATCATAGACCCTAAATATCCTTGCTAAGGATGCATTTCCTTCATCACCCTATCTACATCAATTCCCAAGCCTAATGTTGGGACTTTAATGCCTCTTTCTATCCTAACGAATTTCATACACCTCTCATTCACTTGATTATACAAAGGTGTATGAAAATGAGAGGTACAAATGGATGTCATAAGAAGAGTTATGAAGAAGCCAATTTCATAAAAGTTACCTTATTATAACAAGTCAATCAGGGAAGTATTGAACAATGTTTCAAGAATTAGGAAAGCCTTGTTGAACTCTTAAAGTTCTTCAAGAGCATGTTTTGACATATCCATTGTCTGAAAGAAAATAAGAAGTAAATGAAGGTATAACACAAGTTCTGATAAGGCTAAGTATGGAATTGATTTTGGATTCAAGAATGGAATAGATTATAAGATTTTCCATTCAACCTTTATTAGAAGAGGAAGTTCAACGATTGGGTACCTTTGAGGGTCACCAAGAACCTTTTTCATCTTAAATTCTTCCATGGTTTTCACAAATCTTACAATCTAGGCCATTCTATAAAAGAGAAGACTCACACCCCAAAGCATACCAAGATAACAATAATGGGATGCCAAGTATGATATGAATCAAGTAAACAAGGACCCCAATAATTTTCTTACATACAATAGAATCAAGTATATTCTCCAAGCAAAACATTGGTTCCCTGAATATTTGCTTGCTAACTTGTCTTCTCATTTTTTCAAGTGTTGGTACCACAAACTTATATTCGCACGAAAACTTATATTCTTGTTTTAACGAGTGTAGGTACCATCAAATAGGTATCTATCAGATCTATCTTCCTCGAGTGATGATCAAGATATACTCAGAGAGGTTGAAAGTGAGACGTGTTGTACTAGATCTATTGGTTCTAGATCAACTAGATCTGAAAAGGTAAGGAAAATATTGCGTATACGCATGCGATTTTCTATTTCCAAGGGAGGGTCATGTAATTATGATGCTAAGAGCATAGGTGACATTGAGTTTCCCTTGAGGTATAGACATCTAGCATAATGATGGGTACCTAAGGAGCTACCTGAAGTGGACACAAATTTCTTCATCAGTGGGAGGATGTATCACATTGCTCCTTCGTCCTTACATGGATTGGGATTATTTTCCATGGATGGCATAAAGGTCAGCTATGGCACTGTAACTGAATTTATGGAGCATGTCGGACCATTATACAAATACAATCACTAGTTGATGTTGGTTCGATATATGCGAAGTGTGCGGAGATACGAAGTTTCCACAAATTATATACAACTAGTAGATAACAATCAAAATAAAGGGGCGACTATGTATATTGATGGAAGGCCAAACGATTATGGAAACATTGCGGGATTTATAAATAGTACATGAACAATGGCAACAACTAAGCAATCGAATTTCATATTTGAGGGACGCGAAGGAAATCGTATATTTGTATGTGCAACAAAAA
This sequence comes from Picea engelmannii, assembly GCA_009831015.1. NCBI lineage: Eukaryota > Viridiplantae > Streptophyta > Pinopsida > Pinales > Pinaceae > Picea > Picea engelmannii. Next base: position 1,045,157 of record ML776908.1, on the reverse strand, counting down.
CAACAGTTCCAGGTGAAGAGTTGTTGATCGATTACAACTTAAATCAAAGAGATGGAGGGGGTGAAACTATGGGGGTAAATATATTACATACCATTCAACTCAACCTTTGATCAATCATTGTTATAATTTATCATTGCGATATTTCAATTTTTTACTGCATATATTTCATTTTTCATTATTTATTTTATGATATTACTGCAATATTTCATTTTTTTAATGTTATAATTACTTTCATAAATTTTGTTGATTAGTTTATTGTGTCAACATCTATCCAAGGTGACCATGGAAAATCACACGCTACATCTGTCCAGGGTGACCGTGGAAAGACACCCGTTGTGCCTCGGTAGGTAAATATTAAATATAGTAACAACTTATGACTACACCAACTAAATTTCTGAAATTTCATTATTTATTTTCTGATATTACTGCAATATTTCATTTTTTTAATGTTACAGGAGAATTTCATAACTTTTGTTGATTGATTTATTGTGTCGACATCTGTCCAGGGTGACCGTGGAAAATCACACGCTACATCTGTCCATGGTGACCGTGGAAAGGCACCCGATGTGCCTCAACAAGTAAATGTTAAATATAGTAACAACTTATGACTACAATAACTAAATCTCTGAAATTTCATTATTTATTTTCTGATATTACTGCAATATTTCATTTTTTTAATGTTACAGGTGAATTTTATAACTTTTTTTGATTGATTTATTGTGTCGACATCTGTCCAGGGTGACCATGGAAAATCACATGAAACATCTGTCCAGGGTGATTGTGGAAATACACCCGATGTGACTCAGCAGGTAAATGTTAAATATAGTAACAAATTATGACTACAATAACTAAATTTATGAAATTTCATTATTTATTTTATAATATTACTACAATATTTCATTTTTTTAATGTTACGGGTGAATTTCATAAATTTTGTTGATTTATTTATTGTGTCAACATAATTCCAGGGTGACCATGGAAAATCACACGCTACATCTGTCCAGGGTGACCGTGGAAAGGCACCTACTATGCCTCAACAGGTAAATGTTAAATATAGTAACAACTTATGACTACAATAACTAAATTTCTCAAATGTTAAAGCTCATCTCATTAATTTTATTCATTAATGTATTGTGGCATGGTCACCGTGGGAATTCACCCACTCGTAGTAGATCAGAGCAGGGTGACCGTGGGAAGTCACCGGATGCACAGTAGCATAAGGTAACTGTTAGTGCTTAATAATAACTAAATTTGATTACAATATCTAAAAACAATTAATGTTACAATTATTTTAATTTCATTTATTGTTTGATGTTTTTAGTCTAGTACAGTCAATTTGGACGATGAGGAGCTTGAGGATGAAATATTTTATTCCATTGACCCAATAGCAACTATCGTGAAGGCCTTGAAGAAGGAAAACATAGAATATCTAGCTTTGCTTCGCAAAATACCCCTGACACAAGAGGACAGGGCAAGAATTGCAGAGCTACAAAATCTAATAAAACATTTTGGGGTAAGTGGCATCTTCACATATTTTTATCAGCTATGACAATTTCATATCTTTTTTTTTGTTTTATATTTTCTATATGATCTGATAAAGTAAATTTTTTCATTTGTAGGAGTTTGTAAACCCCGTGCCCCGGGAACCTACTGAGCCTACAACTGCTATAGGTAGCAATGATGGTCCAATGCAACAAAAAAGTCGACAAGCAAAGTACAAATGAGGATTTTTGACCCCCCTGAGGTTCCCCTCGAATCCATTGATGGTGGAATTGATTTTGACCGACATGAGACGTCAGAGCATGATGAGTCAGAGCCTAGGACTCCACATGACTCCGGAGATGAACGTACTATAGATGGCGAGGAAGCTATTCATGGAGCAACATGAATTAAAAGTATTGGATCAATAGATATCACCTTTCTAGTGGATGATGCATGTGTTCTGATCATGATTCAAAACATTGCAGGTATTTGTTAATTAATTTATTCATTTTTATCATGAAATTGAAATGGACATTTGTTGAGATTATTATAAATTAATGGATAACACGTTTCTGCAAGAAACATTTTTTTCTACAGAAACTTGAATGACAAAGCATTGGAGCTATTTGGCGCTACTATTCACACATGGTGGAATAACCAATATAGAAAAAAGAAATATGAATTGATAGGCCACATGGTAAACTTGTTCAACAATATGTTCAACAAGAAAGTGGTTACAAAGTTAGTCGGCGAGAATTTAAAATATGCCAGGGACCAATATAGGGATAAATTGTAGTTAGACCTCAAGCATGAGTTCCCTCCCATGGTTCTGGAGAAAGAGTGGAAGGCCCTAATAGAGGATGAAAAGGAGAACTTGTTTAAAAAACAAGGAATACATCCACGACCTGGTAAAGCAAGGTACAACACATGTCACACTAGCATATTTGGGTCATTTTGCGACGGTTGTTTCAACACTATTGCGACGTTATGTCGTTGATATTGCGATGAATCTAGAGTCTCTGAAATGTTGTTTTATGTGACATGGAATTTGCAATGAACTTGAACAAACGTCACAAAAGTGACAATATAGGCAAACAATGTGAAACCAACATTTCGTCTAAATTGTGACAACAACTTTTATAGCAAAATCATCGCATCAATAGAAGTGGTTGTCGCATATGCGACGACAACTTTTCGTTGTTTATATAGAAAAACTGTCGAATCAATAGAAGCTGTCATCGCAGAGGCGATGATAAATTTTCGTTGTTTATATAGAAAAACTGTCACATCAATAGAAGTTGTTGTCGTACATGCGACGACAACTTTTTTTTGTTTATATAGCAAAACCGTCGCATCAATAGAAGTTGTCGTCGCACAGGCGACGACAATTTTTCGTTGTTTATATAGAAAAACCGTCGCATCAATAGAAGTTGTCGTCGCACAGGCGATGACAACTTTTTGTTGTTTATATAGAAAAACCGTGGCATCAATAGAATTTTTCGTCGCATAGGCGACGACCCAAATTTATTTAAAAAAAAAAAAAAATTATTTTGGGCTCCATTTTTTATATTAATATTAATATTACCATAATAGACTTAATACTAGTCTATTATATGAAAGTTCACAATCATGCACATGATAAGTTTCAAAGGCATAACGGAAATATGTTTCTCTCTTTCATATGGTAGCTAACAACAAGAGAAAACATGTATTATACCATGTCATACATAACACTATTTCACACTTGCTATATGATCATTTCATACCTGCTCATTATGTGGACTTTACATTTTGGGTATGAGATTGTGTGGAAACATTTTTCTACCATTGTCGAGGATAAAGTTTGTTTCCTAGAAAACATCAGTAGATTAGCTACACCTTTTGGATGAGGGTGCATTCTTGAAGATCTATTCTCATCTTGACGACTCCATTGAGGGAATAAGTCTTTTTCTCTTTGCATATTTGAAGAATTGTTGTTTGTAGGTGAAGCAAACAACAATTGAAGGCATCAAAGATTCACCTTGGTGAATCCACTCATCTCTATTTGGAAAGTATGAATGTATATATTGTAGATTTTAATTTCAGATTTGGTATTTCATGTTGAAGAGTTGTAAAGAATAATGGCTCCTTGGGAATTTCATGAGTATATCATGCTCTATATGTAGAGAAAATTCAAGGGTACCCAAACCATTATTCTGGACCAAAATGGTTAGAACAACTTCCAAAGTTTAATGGTGACGCCCATTGTGTTATTCATCATATTGTATCATTATTGCAATATGATTCAGAAATCAATGTAATACATGATGATCTATTAATGAATCTATTTGTACATTATTTGGAAGGAGAACAAAAGTCTTGAGTAAAATATTGGAGTGGTCCTACGGAGATTTCATCTTTTGTATATTTTTTCAAAATCTTCTTCAAATGTTGGGGTCCTCAATTGAAAAAGTTTGAAGATGTTATTGCAACTCTACAAGAAAATGAGGAAGCATCCCAAGCCTCCAAGCATGAATACAAAGAGATGAAAGAGAATGATGATTAAGAAGATCAAGAGCCACCTCTTAATCCCATACATGAAGATTTCAATGAAGATATTGAAGATCGATCTCAAAGTCCTATTGAAGGCCAAAGACATGAAGATGAAAGTGAAGATGAAGAAGCATACATCTGCATTGAAGATAAATAGGTCATTGAAAATCCTTTTCACGAGTCCAACCATGAATATTAAGAGCATGAGAAGGAATCTCTTTCATCCACTTCATCAATTCATGAAAAAGAAGTTTGGGTAAGCTATGATTTTATTCAAAATTCTAAAATTAATGACACATCTATTAAGGGTTTTGAAGAAAATTTATATTCAAATTTATTTTCTTCTACATCTAATGAAGACATGGGCAGCCAATAACATGATATACATTTTTAAATTTTTTATTAGGATTTGAATAGATGCTATTGGGAATTCTTAGGAGATCCAATTTATGATGCATCTAGAAAAGGGAGTGTAGATTTTGAGTTTATTGGGCAGCGTAGTATAAGAGAATCAAGTTCAAATAATCTTCATGAAAATTTAGAAATTTCTATAACATATTTCCAGTAATGTTCACATGCACATAATTCATAAAATTTCAATTTTAATGAACTATTTAGCATAGAAAATTTCTAGCCACTTTCATCTCTTGAAAATGATGAAGTTTAATGTAAAATACAAGTTGGAAATAATGTTTTTCATGCTGGAAATCATATGGGACAACAATATACACATTATTGGGCTCTAAAGATTTCTTAAAAACAACCTCTATGCATCAACCAAAGGTAGGCAATGGCACAATCGTTTTACTTGTCTCCTACATAGGTTCTTACCTTTTGTTTTCAATACCCAGCCTCCAGAGATGCAACACCTGTAAAGGAACAACAATCGTAAAGGGAACGACAGTTGTTCTATTCAAAGGAACAACACGACTTGCAAAAGGAACACCAATCGTTACATTGGGCCGAACTAATGTTGAATTAATTGCATTGTAGTATTTACCCAACTATCTAATTTGTCAACCCGGGGGTCGTAAACTGACGAAGCACACACAAAGTATATGCAATATTGAAGTGAGACTAATCTAATCTAATGTTTAATCTACAACTGAAATTGAATCATTAATCTAACACACGACTGAAATAGAATTATTAATCTAACACACGACTGGAATTGAATCATTAATCTAGTTGCGTAAATGAAATTACTCTAAGAATGAGAAATTGCGTAAAGGAAATTAATCTAGAAATGGAGAACTACATGAAGGAAAAGCAGATACAACAAGTGAAGAGTTAAATGGCATAACAACACATGAGAGCGCTCATCAATGAAGCAATCTTACATTCAATAATCAAATCAATATTCATAAAAGAATAATGAAAGCATGAAAACCAAAACCATGAATCAAAGCTAAGAATCCCTTTCTCTTTCGAATCCTAATGACTACCATTAAGGACTACTCTAATTCTAATTACATATTAATTGAATAATCTAATTCCTCTTCTACTTGAATAATCTAATTGAATCCTCATGAAGAGAGAGAACTCTCTTTTATACATGAGAGCCTTGAAGATAAGATAACCATCTCATTATTACAGATCCACTATTCTCTCAACCTATTTTCCATTATTACAAAATATAATCCCTTTAAATCCTCACACATATCTCTCATATATCTTAGATAAGATATTCCAACCAAATATCCATGATCTTCTCCTTGGAATGGGCTTGAATTATCTCCTCAAATATTGAAATGGTGGAGGAAGTATTCGAGAAGTCCTTCGAATTAATCCTTCACATATTCCTACACATTACAAAGCTCACACATATTTGAGATATATATGAAAACATGTTGATTTTCTAACATTTAATTACAAATTCCTTTTAAATACTAAAATGAATAAAGTGGAGAACAATAAGGTGAAACCCAAGTATATTTATGGAAATGATATCATGAAAGGTTAATGTGGCGATGAAATGTGGAGAATGATGAAGGGAAAGGTGGATGAGAATAGGACATTTCTGAGCCCCAACATACCCCCCAACTTAACTTGTTTCATGTCCTCATGCAACCATGCATGGATCTTCTTAAGAAATTTTGGCATGTGAATGTTGGCTTTGAGTGATGATAATGACTGTTTTCCAGGATGGGATTAACAATTGACATTTTTCATATGGTTGGTTTTTGTGTGACAACCATGGATATAAAGAATGTTGGTTCTTGTGTTAACAACATTCATTTTGTTACTTGTTCTCTTGCTGTTATGATAATAATTTGCCAATATTTTTACTGGAAAATGTATGCTATCAATGTGCATAAGGAAAACATCACTGATTATAAGAAAGCCCTTTGTTTTGTATATTTGTGAATCATGCCAATATGTATACCAATGCTTATAAAGTAAAGTGCAACATAGTATAGTTGGAAAAGAAATGTTCATAAATGGTAAATGAGACGAAAAAAATGGAATAATGATGGTGGAAAAGTGGAGTGATGATAGTAAATAATGTCCCCTACCCCCCAACTGAACTTGTTGCATGTCCTCATGCAACGTGGCATAAGTCGTAGAAGTGAAAAAGGAAAGGGAACTTAATGAGGGAATTTTTCCAAATTATTCATTGCTAGCAGTTGAGGAATTACATGATTAAAGTTTAGAAAATAACATACCTCCACTTACCCAAAATGTTGATGAACTATGCAATAGGAATATGGCTGATGCGACTACTATATCATGGAAGATGTCACTGCTACATGATCATATGGAAAGTGACTGCGGCTATAGCTGCGACTGCGGTCTGCTGGATCAGAGAATGTGAAGTGGAGGGATCTGAACTACTGCTGAATGAATCATGGAAAAGAGAAAGTGTGAAAGTGGAACCGTAGTACTCTCAGATAGCTGTAGTCATGTTTATGTAACTGCTGATAGAGTCATGGAAAGTGTATAGTCTTCACCCATTGCTAAATCGGATGGTACAATTCTAATCATGCGAATGGATGTGTCGGTGTTGAGCATGAAGATAAGTCATTGGATTACCGACCAATGATGAATGCCGTTAACCAATGTGAGGCAACTCATCATTGATTTCAATGAGTGCCAAGGTACCTGAGTACATCTTGCGAAGTGCAAATGAATGAGTTGATGCCGAGCCACGTGCAAGATTTGACGATCAAGGGACATTGATGTATTCCCATGATTGTCGGCGAGAGAACTTGCCATTAAGGCATGCAAGCCTCTAGGTACTAAAAAATGGACTCTAGTCTATATCCCAGATAAGGTGTTGAGTTCGATGGGGCAAGAATTGTTGAAAGGTGGGCCTTAAGGAATCCCACATCAGTCAACGCAAGTTTGTACAAAAATATTTGGTAGGAATATAAATGGAAAGAACTCACGGTCAAGTAGTGTGGATCAGCAGGGCAAGGAAAACAGGGTAATGTAATCATGGAAAGGGAAATGAATGGTTTTATTCGTAAGGAAAACTAGATTAGTCAAGTTAAGGTTGTTGACTAATCCAAAACTAGTCATGTGAGACTAAAGTAAAGTTTGATGAAAATGCTAGTCTCTTGTTGTTAAAGTTAAGGAAGGTTTGCAGGTATGTGATCATATACACTAGGTCTATTACAGAGTTACAAATCATATTTGGATGATGAAATTGATGAGTGATTTTTTTTTTAGGTACATAATGGGTACATGGTTGAGACAAGTAGTTGATGAGTTGGCACATACATGAGGTGTATAGTTGATGATGTCGGTACATCTTGATGAGTCATAGTTGATGAGTAGTTACATTATCGGTACATACTTGGTACAAGGTTGAAGGTACTTGTTAGTAGTATTGTTGACACATGGTTTATGGATGATGTAGCATACTTGTATTGGTATATTATTAGAAGCACATATTGATCTTGGTGATGATTATGAGTTGTTGTGTTATGCTTGGTTGATGCACATCTTTGAGATTTGTCTGGGTGATTGATCTTGGTGAGTAGATCTGATTTGGTTTATAAGATTGATGATACATGTTGTTGTGATAGGTTGTTTGGATAGGTTTTTGTGACAGGTTATTCATATAGGTTTGGTGCATGGTTGATGCACATGTTCATGGTACAGGTTGAGGTATAGGTTGGTGCATGGTTGATGAACTTGTTTATGGTACATGTTAATTACAGGTTGTTTGGTACAGGTTGGTGCATGGTTGATGCACTTGTTTATGGTACAGGTTGATTACAGATTGAGGTATAGGTTGATTCATGGATGATGCATTGTTTAGTTTATTGGTACATGTTGGTTGGTGCAGGTTGATTGGTACAGGTTTACAACAGTATATCTCACAGTGATAGTGTGACAATGGTTCCATCATTATACTTATACGTTAGGGTGGTTGGATGGGGCAAGGACATGTGGTTGTAGCCACCTTCCGATTGTAGTCAGAGAACATAGGGGGTTGTAGCTTCCTTCTGGTTGTAGCCAAAGAATTGGGGAGTTGGAGCTTCCCTCATGTTGTATCCTGAGAAACTAGGGGGTTGGAGCCTCCTTCCAGTTGCAGCTGGAAAACAAAAGAAGTTGGTGCTTCCAATGAATGTAATTCTTAAAGACATATAAGAAAAAGAATTATGTGGTTTTCTCCCGCTTTGGGTTTCCATGTAAAACACTGGTGTATTGTGTATGTGTGTGATTGCTCATTTGTTCATTGTTTATTTACTCTACAACTATTGGATGATAATGCTACATTGATATAACACTTGAATTTTATGGTGAAAAAGGATTAAATTAATCTATTACTGATTCACCCCCCCTCTCAGTAATCCAACAATTGGTATCAGAGCCAGTTCTTTCAGGAAATAGTTTAACCACTGGAAGGAGATCATGGATTATTCTGAGAATTTAGTACCAATATTTAATGGTCAGAATGGTTTTAAGTATGAGATGTGGATCATAAGGATCAAAGTATTTTTACAGGCACATGGACATCATATTTGGCTATTAGTTGTTACGAGATATGATATTTCAAAAAGGAAAAAGACTGTAGCCAAGAAGGAATTGAAGAAGAATAATGGAATAGCAATGGATTTCATCTGGGAAGGATTACCTAATCCAGTAAGAGAAAAGGTTGGTAAATGTTCATTAGCCAAATAACTTTGGGATAAGTTACATGAAATATATTCTTCATCCATCACAGATTCAGAAAATGCCAAAGAAGATGCATATACAGATCAAGAAGAATTATGTTCACCATGTCAAACAGATTCAGAAGATGAAGAGTACATAATCACTAGAGGTATGTTGTTTTTCTTTAATTGTGAAAAACATGGACATCTTGGAATAGAATGCCATGAAGGAAATGAGACAGAAAAACTAATTGAAAAGGAAGAAAATTATGAAGAAGAATTGATTAGTGCTTTAGATGAACTAAGAGAAGGCAACAAGTCACTCAAGAAATAATTGATGAAACAAAAGGAAAGTGTTCACATTTTTGAAGAATCCCAACAAGTCATCGAGAACTTAAGAACTCAGCTAGAAGAATCCAGAAAGATCGAAGAAAATCTTGAATATCAAAAGCAGTATTTGGAAGCCAACATAGAATCACAAAAGGAAGAAGCATAAATGAGAGAGAAGATATTGACAGATCATATTAAGGAAAGAACTAACGATCTAAACCATCTTGAGGCAGAGTTTGGTCAAGAAGAGAAAGGACTTGAATAAGAAATAATCACATTAAAAATTCAAATTGAAGAAGCGAAGAGAACATAAGAAGTCATGAAGTCTCATATATTAAAGAAAGAAGAAGAGGCTTAGAAGCTTGAAGAAGAAGTTGTCACATTGAGAAGTAAAATCGTCAAGCTCAAAAAGAACGTTGAAGAGACAAAAACATCCACATCAATTATAGAGAATGAAGAGAAGCACTCTATGTTGCTAGAAAAGAAGAATGAAGAAAATAGAAAGAGTTATGCAGAAGTACTCAAAGGAAGGAATCATGGTCAACTAGAATCTAAGAAAACTATTGAAGATACATCTTCAAGAAGACCATTCGTGTTCAAGCCACAAAGAAGATTCAATCATGATCATGATCAATCAAGGCAGAAATTTAGAAGGACTACACCACAAAGAAGATCATTCACTCCCAAGTATGCAAATTTATTTTATGGTCATTGTTTTTATTGTACTAATTTTGGACACAAGGTTTCATATTGCAGGGATTATAAAAGAAATGTTCAAGCAAGAAGTGCCTATGTCGCCGCACATAACATTGAGTGTTACAAATGTCATAACTATGGAAACATAGACAATGATTGTAGAAGCATGATAGATACTTCCATGAAAGAAAACACTGATATCAGATATAATAAAGTATGGATAATAAAATAGGAAGAACAGGTGAACAAAAACCAGGTACCAGAGATCGCAATATTAGCAATAAAATGAGATGAAGAAAATTCTACAGAGAAAAAGAAAGATGTCAGATACAGAAAGGTTTGGAAAATAACCAAAAGAAAATAAGGATGGGTAAATAAGGAACAAGTTCAAGAGATTGTACTTTCAGGCATTGTAGTGAAATATGAATCCACAGATAGAAAGAAAGAAGTTAGAGCTCAAAGAGATGATGAATCTACCAATGAAGATGATGATGAATACAAATCAAAGAAGGAATTGTTCTGACCCATCCGACTTAGAGACTCCCAAGTAATATGAATATTAGATAGGGGGAGTCTATGTGATACTATGATAGACCAAAGAACCATCCTTCAAGCAACTTGTGGAGTTTGAGAAGACAGATCCAAAGCAGTCAGTTAGCAGAAGTACAATTTGATGGATTAATCAAGACTTCATGATAGTATAGTGATAAATGGCTCAGCATTGTGGAAAAATGCGCAAGTAGAGTCTTGGACAGTATGGACAAGAGCATGGATTCATAGATTTGTTAAAAGAGTGGTTTAGAGACAAAGGAACATTATCATAATGGATGATAATTACATAGGAAATGGCTCGAACAATGCTAATGGATTCCAAATTGACAGATATGTTTTGGACACATGTAGTGCATACATCAGTTCACATTCAAAATAGAGTAATGATTAGAAACACCAATCACAAAACTCCCTACGAACTATGGAAAGGAAGCGCAGACAACAACCTCTACATCAAAGTAACTCAAGTTAGTATTTTATTAATTTAAATGTATGTTGATGATATTGTTTTTGGAAGTACTAATGACAGGTTAAGACATAAATTTGCAAAGGATATGTAGAATGAATTTGAAATGTCATTACTTGGAGAACTATCCTTCTGGGTCTTCAGATATGTCAAAGCAACCAAGGAAGTTTTATTTCTCAAACTAATTATATCATAGAAATGCTAAAGAGGTTCAGAATGGAAGATTGCAAACTAGTTACCACTCCTCTGCAAACCAATTGCAAGTTGAACAAAGATGATAATTCAAATTCTACAGACCAGAGGAAATATAGGTCTATGATTGGTAGATTACTATATGTGACAAAATCCAGACCAGATGTAATGGAGGCAGTTGGACATGTGGCACGATTTCAAGCAGCACCAAAGGAATCACATGTATTAGCAGTGAAAAGGATTTTCAGATATCTCAAAGAAACATAAGAGTTTGGATTATGGTATCCAGAAGGAAAAGATCTATCACTTATTTCCTACACAGATGCATATTGGGCAGGTTGCATTGATGACCGACGAAGCACCAGTGGAGCAACGTTCTACTTGGGTGAGTGTTTAGTATCATGGTTAAGCAAGAAACAATCATCAATATCCTTATCTACAACCGAGGAAGAGTATATTTCAAGAACAACATGTTGTACGTAGGTTCTATGGATGAAACAAACTTTGACAGATATATTGGTTGAGTATGATGATCCCATTCCAATCTATTGTGATAATACAAGCGCCATCAGTATCTCAAGAACCCAATGATGCACTCCAAAAGGAAGCACATTCCAATCAAGTATCACTTTCTACAGGAACAGGTTGCAGATAAGAACATCAGAGTTAAATATGTGGGAACAAAAGAACAAGTGGTAGACATATTTACAAAACCGCTTCCACGGGAATCCTTTGAGTATCTTTGCCAGAGACTTAGAGTAATTTATACTCCAAAATGAATTCTTTTGAATGCTTATCTTATATGTCTTATATTTACATGAGGAAGCACCATAAAGAGGACAGTTCAGGTTGGGAGATCAGTTTCAGGAAGAGTTCAGTCAGGGGGAGTATCCCTGATGCAGGAGCATCTCTCCATGCTAGCCAGTCAGCCACGTCAGCGCGCACTCATGCAGGGCTGAAAGGGGGGCGCAACCTCATTTTGAATTTGAATTTAATGTAAATAAATGTCTTAGGCTGGTGAGCCATGAATGCCATGCCTTTGCGTAGGCATTAGATAGGATCAGCCTTTATTGTAGATTGGCTGAGATCTAGGTCCGATTCTGGACTAGACAACCCCATTCATTGTAATTGAATAGGGTAGGTGTACCTGGAGGGAAGCGCTCAATGAGCACTCAGGTAAAAGAGATTTCATATCTCATTTTTGAAAAGAGGAGAATGGTAGAGTTGAAGAGCCGAGGAGAGCTCGAGAACACCTTGTAAAAACATAGGCATTTGCCACTTGTTAATATATGAACAAAGAGCAGTTTTTCCTGCATGATATTCTGTTTATGTGTGTGCATGTGAGTGTTTTCCTTTATGCTGCAATTGTGTATTGTTATCATGTAATTGCAGGGAGTTGATTTGATTTCAGGTTTGAGAGGTCTTTGAGGGTTCATACCATGAGGGCGTGACAGAGTGTTGAGGCTCTGAATCCCAGTGCACGGAGGAGGCACTTCTGAACTCGTGAGGAGTCAGACAGAGATGCGCGGAAGCGCAAGACTGGAAACATCAATTCATAAAGAAGGAGGAATTTGGGGTTACTGAACACCTCGATAGTCAAAGTAGTGTAGCTGAGACATTGTTGTAAACCGAACCTCTGAGAAGTTCTGAAGGAGCTCTACCAAGAGGGTATTGAGCGTGCACAGAGAGAAAGAACTCTGCTGTGAATTCTTAAGGGAATACCAGAATCACTGAGGATTCTGAGGGGCTCTGCCAGGAGGGCATTGAGCAGGTGCAAAAAGGTGCAAAGGAACCCAGAACTACTGAATGTTCTGTGGGATAAGAGACTCCACCAGGAGGGCGTTGAGGAAGCTTGTAGACAGACACGAGGTGAAGGGAACTCATTGAGTTCTATCATCTGAAGGAAGCAGAGTCCACTGAGGGACCTGTATTGGGTTGCTGAATACCCAGAAAGACTCAGCACGGAGGTTGCTTGAGCAAGGAGCTAGGAAGGCATTGATATTCTCCATCCGAGGGAGAAGAAGGAAGATAAAATCCCTCAAAGGGGTCTGAGTGTTTGTGGAAGCTCAGGACAGATAGCGATTTGAGCGTGAAGACTCTGCAGGAGTGCAGGAGCCAAAGAATCCCGTGAGGGTTCAAAGGAAAAAAGCTCAGGAAGGGCAGCACTTTTGCGCGTATCAGTGAGACTCAAGTTGAGGGTTCGCAAGAGGAGAAGAACCGCAAAGGTCCAGGCCTTTGGGAACGAAGAAGAAACCAGGAGGAGCTCAGGAGGAGCGTACAGGAGGAAGAATCCGACAGCCGTCGGATCTCAAGAAGAAATCCCGTCATCCGTTGGATCGGGAGAAGCAGTGCATGGTTTAACCTCAAGAGGAGGAGTGCACGGGAGAAGGGATCTGAGTCATCAAATCTCAGACCAGGTCGTCGACAGCTGTTAGACCGGTAGAAGCTGTACATGGTTTAAATAGTCGGGATATCGACCATCGGGAATTCGGGATTCTCAAGGTCATAGGAGCCGGGCAGTGCAAGTCGCGAAATCCCAATAGGATCTGGACCGTCCGTTGGTAGAGGGACACATGGCGGAATCAAGCGCCATCGACGTTTGTTGCATCGGGAAATCGGTATTCCCGTGGACAAGAGATCGGGTAAATCCACACTGGAACCCCCGACATAATCGGAGCCGTCTGATTCGAAGGACAGGTGGCAAGGAACCAAGTGTCGTCGGCATATCGGGATCCGGCATTTGACGAGGCAAGAGTTTTGTGCTCATTGAAATCGTGAGTCGCGATTTCCTGAAATTACGGGAGCCATTGATTTCCAGGGGACGTGTGTCGAGAGATCCTTGGGATCGGGATTCGACGTTCGGTGTTTGGCGATGAAAGAGTTTTATGCCTCGTGAAATCGCGAGTAGAGATTTCCCGATTTGATGGGAACCGTTGATCAGGGCAAGGACAAGTGGCATACAATCCCGAGAAGTCAGACTTCAGGGTTTCAGCATTCGGCGTTTCGGGGTTTCCAACCACAAAGAATTTTACATCGCGGATTTGCGATCCGTGAAATCCTGAAGTAACGTAGCACGTGGGACCACGGTGGCGTAGTGGGGGCTAGCTGTCGGAGGTTTGGAGCGCATCGGGGATCGACATATCGGGGATTCCGTGGTGGTGAAAACTTTTCATTGCAAACTTGTGAACCCCGAAACCCCAATGGGATGCTATTTGACTAAGGTCATATCAGAGGTAGTCGTATGGGCCATGGCCTAGTCGGGAGTGCTAGCGCATAGAGGAACTCATCGGGAATTTAGAACGGGAAACCCCGATGGAGGGATAAGGCTACGATCGTATGAGGAATGGTTGCATGGACCAAAAGACATAGCCAGTTGGGGCTAAGGGCGAGAAGGTGCTAATCGTGAATCGGGGATTCGAGAGTGCAGTGACTCTCGACATCCAGAACCGTGAAACCCCGAACCCCGACACCGACTCGGGGATAACCACGGTTAGTTGCAGAGGCCGTGCGGGTGAATGAGAAGGACCTGTGGATCGGGTATTTGCACAGTGATTCCCGTGTGAGGAATCAAAAGAGCCGCTTCGGCTTAGACGAGAGGAATTTGAACGATCCTGAGAGCGGGTGAGGAGAGGGTGTATGCCTCGCCTGCACCAAGTGGTATCAGAGCGTATTCCTTGTCTATATATTTCAGGCAAGAGGAGAACAGAGGAGCAGGAAGAAGACAGAGTTACTGAAGACTCTGTAGGCGATTGTTTGCAGGCAGGCAGCAGTCGAGAAGACAGTCAGGGAGACTGTAAGGATGAGACTGGTGGAACTCTTAGTGCGGAGTGACAACAATAGATCTGCTAGGAAGGAAAACAGAGACATCGCCATGGCTACTAAAGACCATAGGCATGCTGGGAAGAAGAGCAAGGAAGAAAAGCGTACAGGGATGGATAGAGAGCTCGCTGAAATAATGGAAAAAATAGCTGAGCTCGAATTGAAGCTGTGGCATGATAAGAAGGTGGTTGAGGTATGTGAACCCAAGACTGGAAAAGGTCTTGATGATGATGATTGGGATGAATTAGGATCGACTGATGATCTCAAGCACTGTCGGTTGGGAAGAAAAGAAGAAATTCCAAATTGCCAAGAGGGCAACAGATTGAGATCAGCTGAGGATCTCAAAGACTGTCGTGAGGACAGCCAGGGAATTTCAAATTGTCAATTGGGAAATGATGAGAGACCGCGGAGGGATCTCATAGACTGCCAAGAGGGTAGTGGAATGTTTCCATATTGCCAGGTGGGCAAGGGAACAGAAATGAGATCGGCTGAGGATCTCAAAGACTGTCATGAGGACAGCCAGGAAACTTTGCATTGCCAGTTGGGCAATGAAAGGAGATCAGATGAAGATCTCGAAGACTGCCAGGAGGGCAGTGAAAGCATCGAAGACTGCCAGGAGGGAAATGGAAGTGTGTTAACCTGCCAGGTGGGCAGAGATGAAAATTTGGGACCATATGAAGGTCTCATAAAGAATTCAAGTCAGCGAGGAGTGCTGATGAAGATGGGATCGGTTGATCTCATGGTCTGCCAGGGAAGCAGCAGAAGCATCCCATATTTCCAGGTGGGCAGGAATGAGTAGATAAGACCATCTGTGGGTCTTAGTAACTCAGAAGTGAGTTGGAATCAGCTAAGAGAGATGACAGAGCAAGTGGGCTCAAGGATGAATGTGGATCAGCAGATGCAGCTGACAGAGGAGGAAGGTCAGAACGATATTCTGATGGTTGGGGGAATACAAGTATTCCTACCGTCTGCCCAGGAGGGGGCAAAAAATTCAGTTGCAGATATAGCAGAGCAGTCACCGCAGGAGATGACTGTCAGAAAAGAAAGGAAATTGGAGCAGGTATCTGAGACTACCCAAGTGGATGAAGAGAAGAATGAGTGTTCTGAGGAACAACTCAACAAATTCAGCCAACAAGCTGAGCAAGCTGCAACATTTGAGCTGACAGCAAAAGAAACAGAAGAAGGAAACGAGCATTTCCAGGAATGGCTCGACATATTTAGCACTGGAGCTAAAGAGACTGCAACGTGGGGGTTTGCAGCAGAAAATGAAGAAGGTGAGCATTCGGTGGAATGTCTCAGTGAGTTCAACCAGGAAGCTGGAAGAACTGTAGCACTGAGGCTAACAACAGAAAAAGAAGCCGAAAAGGAAGAGGAGCATTCTGAGGAATGGCTCAGCGTTTTCAGCCATGAAGTTGAAAACAATGCAATAGAGGGGGTTGCAGAAACAGAGAATGAAGACACAGACAACATATGTCTTGCTGAGCTATGGGAGCAGATTGAAGCCCTAGAAGACAGGGTGAAAGTGCAGGGCATGCACATCCAACAGGTGAGGTTGGAAACGGATGAGGATGGCATGGGAGATCATGATGATCAGTCCCATGGCCAAATTGTTTTGCAGCTGTGGAGACTGCAACAGAAAAACCAGCCACTGGTGAAGTGATCAAGGAGATCATGGAGCTGATGTTGAAATCAGCGCAGACTACCAGCGAGGAGAAGCTAGGTAGAGGAAAGATAGCAGTAGCAGCGCAGCGGAAGCAACAACAACAGAATGGAGCAGGTGAAAAGCTCCACAGACTTGTCTAGGACCCAGGTGGATTCCAACAATTACAGGGGAAGCTCATGAGCAGGAGCTCATGATTTTTGCAGCTATGGAGTATGATGCAGGAGCATCTCTCCATGCCAGCCAGTCAGCCACGTCAGCGCGCACTCATGCAGGGCTGAAAGGGGGGTGCAACCTCATTTTGAATTTGAATTGAATGTAAATAAATGTCTTAGGCTGGTGAGCCATGAATGCCATGCCTTTGTGCAGACATTAGATAGGATCAACCTTTATTATATATTGGCTGAGATCTAGGTCCGATTCTGGACTAGACAACCCCATTCATTGTAATTGAATAGGGTAGGTGTACCTGGAGGGAAGCGCTCAATGAGCACTCAGGTAAAAGAGATTTCATATCTCATTTTTGAAAAGAGGAGAATGGTAGAGTTGAAGAGCCGAGGAGAGCTCGAGAACACCTTGTAAAAACATAGGCATTTGCCACTTGTTAATATATGAACAGAGAGCAGTTTTTCCTGCATGATATTCTGTTTATGTGTGTGCATGTGAGTGTTTTCCTTTATGCTGCAATTGTGTATTGTTATCATGTAATTGCAGGGAGTTGATTTGATTTCAGGTTTGAGAGGTCTTTGAGGGTTCATGCCATGAGGGCGTGACAGAGTGTTGAGGCTCTGAATCCCAGTGCACGAAGGAGGCACTTCTGAACTCGTGAGGAGTCAGACAGATATGCGCGGAAGCGCAAGCCTAGAATCATCAATTCATAAAGAAGGAGGACTTTGGGGTTACTGAACACCTCGATAGTCAAAGCAGTGTAGTTGAGACACTGTTGTAAACAAAACCTCTGAGAAGTTCTGAAGGAGCTCTACCAAGAGGGTATTGAGCGTGCACAGAGAGAAAGAACTTTGCTGTGAGTTCTTAAGGGAATACCAGAATCACTGAGGATTCTATGGGCTCTGCCAGGAGGGCATTGAGCAGGTGCAAAAAGGTGCAGAGGAACCCAGAACTACTGAATGTTCTGTGGGAGAAGAGACTCCGCCAGGAGGGCATTGAGGAAGGTTGTAGACAAACACGAGGTGAAGGGAACTCATTGAGTTCTATCATCTGAAGGAAGCAGAGTCCACTGAGGGACCTGCATTGGGTTGCTGAATACCTAGAAAGACTCAGCACGGAGGTTGCTTGAGCAAGGAGCCAGGAAGGCATTGATATTCTCCATCTGAGGGAGAAGAAGGAAGATAAAATCCCTCAAAGGGGTCTGAGTGTTTGTGGAAGCTCATGACAGATAGCGCTTTGAGCGCGAAGATTCTGCAGGAGTGCAGGAGCCAAAGAATCCCGTGAGGGTTCAAAGGACAGAAGCTCAGGAAGGGCAGCGCTTTTGCGCGTATCAGTGAGACTCAAGTTGAGGGTTCACAAGAGGAGAAGAACCGCAAACATCCAGGCCTTTGGGAACGAAGAATAAACCAGGAGGAGCTCAGGAGGAGCGTACAGGAGGAAGAATCCGACAGCCGTCGGATCTCAAGAAGAAATCCCGTCATCCGTTGGATCGGGAGAAGAAGCACATGGTTTAACCTCAAGAGGAGGAGTGCACGGGAGAAGGGGTCTGAGTCATCAGATCTCAGACCAGGTCGCTGATAGCCGTTAGACCGGCAGAAGCTGTACAAGGTTTAAATAGTCGGGATATCGACCATCGGGAATTTGGGATTCTCAAGGTCATAGGAGCCGAGCAGCACAAGTCGCGAAATCCCGATAGGATCTGGACCGTACGTTGGTAGAGGGACACGTGGTGGAATCAAGCGCCATCGACGTTTGTTGCATCGGGAAATCGGTATTCCCGTGGACAAGAGATCGGGTAAATCCACACTGGAACCCTCGACATAATCGGAGCCGTCCGATTCGAAGGACAGGTGGCAAGGAACCAAGTGTCGTCGACATATTGGGATCCGGCATTTGACGAGGCAAGAGTTTTGCGCTCATTGAAATTGCGAGTCGCGATTTCCCGAAATTACGGGAGCCATTGATTTCCAGGGGACGCGTGTCGAGAGATCCCTGGGATCGGGATTCAGCGTTCAGTGTTTGGCGATGAAAGAGTTTTATGCCTCGTGAAATCGCGAGTAGCGATTTCCTGATTTAACGGGAACCGTTGATCAGGGTAAGGACATGTGGCATACGATCCCGAGAAGTCGGACTTCAGGGTTTCAGCGTTCGACGTTTCGGGGTTTCCGACCACAAAGAATTTTACATCGCGGATTTGCGATCCGTGAAATCCCGAAGTAACGTAGCACGTGGGACCACGGTGGCGTAGTGGGGGCCAGCTGTCGGAGGTCTGGAGCGCATCGGCGATCGACATATTGGGGATTCTGTGGTGGTGAAAACTTTGCATTGCAAACTTGTGAACCCCGAAACCCCGATGGGATGCTATTTGACTAAGTTCATATCAGAGGTAGTCGTATGGGCCATGGCCTAGCCGGGAGTGCTAGCGCACAGAGGAACTCATCGGGAATTTAGAACGGGAAACCCCAATGGAGGGATAAGGCTACGATCGTATGAGGAATGGTCGCATGGACCAAAGGACATAGCCAGTTGGGGCTAAGGGCGAGAAGGTGCTAATCGCGAATCGGGGATTCGAGAGTGCAGTGACTCTCGACATCCAGAACCGTGAAACCCCGAACCCCGACACTGACTCGGGGATAACCACGGTTAGTTGCAGAGGCTTTGCAGGTGAATGAGAAGGACCTGTGGATCAGGTATTTGCACAGTGATTCCCATATGAGGAATCAAAAGAGCCGCTTCGGCTCAGACGAGAGGAATTTGAATGATCCTAAGAGTGGGTGAGGAGAGGGTGCATGACTCGCCTGCACCAATCCCCAATGACAGTTCAGTTAGGGGGAGCAACCCCATATGGAAATATACCTTTTCCATTGATGACAAAGGGGGAGAGATTTATCAGATGCATGATAGAAATGCTTGGAGAGAGAGCACAAAGGCATGTAGACAAGGGGATCCGCCCTAAGGAGAGTTCAGTTAGGGGGAGTATCCCCAAAGGGAGATACCCTTTTCCATTGATGTCAAAGGGGGATAGATAGAAACATTGACGAGGAGTATAAGAATGAATGTTATCATGACTAAGTGTTGCCATCAATGTTGGTGTTGCCATCAATGCCAAAGGGAGAGATTGTCATACAGTTGGCTTAGGTTGATGGAAATTTGGTATGGATTGTTGGTTTTCATTGATGTCAACCATTGGAGAGTGATATTGTAGATTGATGTGAACCCTTAGTGATTGATGTGAACCCTTGGAGAAATTTTGGTAGCGAATTATGGTAGCACAAAGGTTTGGGTAATGGACCCAAGTTTGTTTGATGTATAATAGTATGAGTTTTAATATATTTTAAGGTAAGACTATTCTATATGGATAGTATATGTCATATCATTTTCGATGGTATGTGGAACGTCACGTAAATCCTCACGGTTAGAGTGTTATGGCCATGTGAAGTTGGAGAACCCAGGTTTGGGTAATGGACCCAAGTTTGTTTGATGGATAATGGTACAAGTTTTGATATATTTGCAGGCAAGACTATTCCATATGGATAGTACATTTCATTCAATTTCCAGTGGTATGTGGAATGTCACATAACTCCTCACGGTTAGAGAGTTATGGCCATGTGAAGTTGGAGAACCCTCATGAGTCATCTAGAAGCCCCAAAATGTCAAAGTAGTCAAAGTGTTTGCAAAGAAGAAATTATTTAAATAATAAAGTGAAGAGATGAGTGTACTATAAATCAAAGTGGATACAAAACAAATTATATAAATAATAAAGTTAATGGAGAAATTACTAAGTGGACAAGTGGTTAGAAGTGGGTTAACCCTAAAATAAGGAAAGTGGATTAAGATGGTTAAAAGGTAACCCCTTGAGGAAGCTACATGAAAGTATAAATAAGAGGAAATGCTCTCTCATTTTAATCACACTTGAGCATATTGAATATCTACAGGTGACTAAGGTAACCAAAGGATATCTAAGCCGAATTTCAGAGGGAAGGTGAAGTAAAGAAGGCTGAAATTCAAGTGAGGATAAATTCTTTTGATGATGCTTTCTAAGGTATGTTATTTAAGGGTCATCTCACCATTTTCACAATAAAAAAATTTCTAGAATGATTCAGACCTCGAAATTGAGAGGCCATTGAGGAAACATATCCAAGTAGATGTGGTACAAATTTCAGCTTGTGGGTTTTTTTATTTTTGGAGTTACACTTCATGGAAAATAGGGTTTGTGTCTAGTCCTGAAACTAGTCTAAAACAGGTGTTTTGGGTAAAAATGCCATAAATTCTTCATAATCCAAAATTTAGTAAGACCAAATGTGTTGGTTATATTACAGTCTGTAGTAGTCTGTGTAAAATTTCAGATTCATACAACAAATATTCCGTGCGGGGCACGCTCTACAAGTTCGCTCTCTAGAATAAGCCAAAATTCAACAAGGTATGCCATTTTTGCTATAACTCCTTTTCCGAGAGGCTCCAAGTAGTGACACTTGGAGGAATTGAATAAAACACAATAAAGAACATTGTGTACTATTTTCAGATCTTTATTAATTACAGGTACATAGTTATGATTATTTCAAGTTAGGGTTTTTGACTAATCCAAAACTAGTCATGTGAGACTAAAGTAATTTTTGATGAAAATGTTAGTCTCTTGTTGTTAAAGTTAAGGAAGGTTTGCAGGTATGTGATCATATACACTAGTTCTATTACAGAGTTACAAATCAGATTTGGATGATGAAATTGATGAGGGATTTTGGTTGAGGTACATGATGGGTACATGGTTGAGGCAAGTAGTTGATGAGTTTGCACATACATGAGGTGTATAGTTGATGATGTTGGTACATATTGATGAGTCATATTTGATGAGTAGTTGATACATGATTGATACATAATTGATACATAATTGGTACATGGTTGGAGGCACTTGTTAGTAGTATTGTTGACACATGGTTTATGGATGATGTAGCATACTTGCATTGGTATATTATTAGAAACACATATTGATATTGGTGATGATTATGAGTTGTTGTGTTATGCTTGGTTTATGCACATATTTGAGAGTTGTCTTGGTGATTGATCTTGTTGAGTAGATTTGATTTGGTTGATAAGATTGATGAGACAGGTTGTTGTGATAGGTTGTTTGGACATGTTGTTGTGACAAGTTATTCATACAGGTTTGGTGCATGGTTGATGAACTTGTTCATGGTACAAGTTGAGGTATATGTTGGTGCATGGTTGATGCACTTGTTTATGGTACAGTTTGATTACAGGTTGTTTGGTATAGGTTGGTGCATAGTTGATGCACTTGTTTATGGTACAGGTTGATTACAGGTTGAGGTACAGGTTGATGCATGGTTCAGGTTATTGGTATAGGTTGTTTGGTGCAGGTTGATTGGTACAGGTTTACAATAGTATATCTCACAGTGATAGTGTGACAGTGGTTCCATAATTCTACTTATATTTTAGGGCTGTTGAACCAGGCAAGGACAGGTGGTTATAGTCACCTTCCGGTTGTAGCCGGAGAACATAGGGGGTTGTAGACTCCTTCTAGTTGTAGTGAGAGAATTGGGGAATTCAAGATTCCCTCAAGTTGTAGCTTGAGAAAATAGGGGGTTGGAGCCTCCTTCCCGTTGCAACTAGAAAAAAAAGGAAGTTGGTGCTTCCAATGAATGTAATTCTTAAAGACATATGAGAAAAAACATTTTGTGGTTTTCTCCCGCTTTGGGTTTCCATGTAAAACACTAGTGTACTCTGTGTGTGTGTGTGTTTGATTTATCATTTGTTCATTGTTTATTTACTCTGCAAATATTGGATGATAATGCTACATTGATATAACACTTGCATTTTATGGTGAAAAAGGATTAAATTTCTCTATTACTGATTCACCCCCCCTCTCAGTAATCAAACATCTTGGTTTCCCTAAAATTGAGTGGCAACTTCAATATATCTATTCCCCTTGTGGTATCATAATGTCTCACTCTAACCATCATGCTACACTATACCCTTGTTATACTGATGGCATTGGAAAGATAAACGACACACCATAATAATCAACTATGTTGATTTCCAGTTGAAGTAAAATTGAAGATATGTTGAAGGATAATACATTGTATTATAAAACTCCTAACACATATTTGGATATTATAATAGATCAATATGAGAAAATAATTATTTCAAAGAAGCATGATTTTATTACTCAAATATGATAAATATTGCATCACAGAGTTAAAAAGTCGAGAACAAGGCATAGATGTGGTGGAATGCACTCTCTAAGTATGGCTTGTAATAGAGTATTCACATGGGTATACAATATCAAACAATTAGATGGGTTGAGCTATGGAAATTTTCTTCATTTTTAGATTTGGAAAATTATAAAAGATCATAATACAGTAATGTGAACTCTCACTACTTATAATAATCTCACAACTTCTAATAATCCTCTTTCTCCTTATATAAACTTGAAGCTAGTAAAGACTTTGTGCAACTTGTCATGGCTAGTTTTAAACTATTGATACACCTCTTTCTATAACAAGAGAATTCAATTGCCACACAATGCTTGCAACATCTCAAACGCACATTTGAAGAAGTATGTATGTTGGCCAAATATATTTTGTACTCATGCTGGAGAAATCCTCATATTTTCATATTAGGAATAATATGTAGGTGTAGAGTTTTGGAAATAAAAATAACTTGGATAAATTGGTAGAGCTTCATCAAATCTATCATTTCAACTTCTTAGGGCATGCATAATGCATATTCTAGAAGCAAACAATGTTTTTTTGTGTAAAACAAGATTATTATACAATGTTATAATGCATGAATTACGATGGGTCGCTTCTCTCCACTAGTATTTAGAGGATATATACATAACAAGATTTTCCCTTGCCTTTTATTCTTTATAAGGTTACATTTGTCTTTAGACCTCTATATGTTCATGTAACCTTATCTATAGCTCCATCTACATCCACATCCTTAATTCCTTTATGATATACATCCTTTATTCCTTTATGATCTACAAAGTGTCTTTCATATTTGTTGGATTCACCATATAACATAGCGCCAAAACTATACAATGTTGCATCTTATGGAGCTAGTTCAAGGTTTTTCAAGATGGATAGGGTTCATATGGGAATTTCACTCTCAAGGGTGTAATTTTTATAGCTTAGAATGCACTCTTTAGATTTATTTTTACTTTGTAGAGATTCCTTGGATGTGGAAGAGTAAATGTTCATGTGATATGAACTTTGATTAAATTATGAAGAGAATAGTGGTTACTATGAATAATATTTGAAAGTAGGCATTGCTTGCTTGTTACATAATAGTCATTATTTTGGTGGTTGGGATACATTATTACCAAAACTTGACTTTTATTTTCTCTTGTGAATATGTATTGATAAACACTACCATTTGCAACATTTATCTACAATTATTGTAGCAAAGTTATAGCATAGAGAAGAAAACAAGATCCAAAGACACTTCTTATACATCGGAGAAAAGGGTTAATGCTTACTCATATACTAAGAAATTTAAGTATAATTAGCTATTACTTTAACTTCACATATTTTCACTTGTTGGGAAGTGAAACCACATTGCATAGTGGTTGGTTTGTAATGTACATCCAATGCTTACAATTTAACGTGTAGATGATGAATGTTGTTTTGAGATGCCTTTTGTTTTCAAGTTTTTGTTTATATGCCTCTTACAAGGATATTAAGTGTTGAAAAAATGGGGCATGGATAACCATGCCATAGTCCTTGAGGTTTGTTTCTTCCCATTTCAATGTACACAAATTATAAAAAAGAATCCAAATGGAATGACTTACAATGGCAACACATAAGGGAGCTATCTTTGGTAAGATTTCTTTTTATGGCCTCTATAATTACACCCTCAAAATGGGAAATCAATATAATGATATAATGATTGATCTATTTTATGGTTGTTTCTCAACATTAATAGACCTCAATTTATTTGATTTTTCCAACTTTATACAAGGAAAAATTGTCTTCTTTTGAGTGATATTGTCTTTAAGTTGTGTAGGTAAATTATTAGTACAAGTTTTCTATTCAATTGTCTGAGGAGCATATATATTAATCATTGTTAGGAACGATGCGTTTACTCATTTGGCACTAGGAACAATTTTGGAGAAATTGTAGGAATAAAATTCAAATTAATCAAGTCAAATATCTTGTGTTCACACCAACTAAATAATAATCATGAAGAAATAACAAATTGTAATGCTCTAAAAATGGTAGGCCTCACAGTAGCCATAGAAAACTTTTTGTGGAAAGTTTGTGCATCATATATCTATGGGTTTGAAATAAATAATAACATAAAATTACATAAAAATAAGGCTCAAATAAATCATACTCTCTTAGGAGGTATTCCCTTTCCTAATTAAATTACATGGGACATGTGCATGTTTTTGTTTTGGAAAGTTTGTGCATCGTATATCTATGGGTTTGAAATAAATAATAACATAAAATTACATAAAATAAGGATCAAATAAATCATACTCTCTTAGGGAGGTATTCCCTTTCCTAATTAAATTACAGGGGACATGTGCATTGGATAATGAAAGATTTTTTACATCTCTAATTTGTGCATTTTGTAGGTTATCGTTAGGTTAATTATTAACACCATTGCTTCAATATTGTTTCGTAGAGTGTTGGCATTTTGGGCCATATACTCCATGTGTCATAAATTAATCCAAGACTTTCCTTAAGTATCAAGATTAATATTAAGGTTAGAAATCATATCATCTTCATCTAATAGGATACCAACACTTTATCTAATGATATTACCCTGATATTGTTGGTCATCCCACACAAGTGGATGAAATTTAGAAATCACTTTGTTTTAGTATATTCAACAACATATCTATTATTCCACTTAACAAGGAATGGCAACATGATTGAATGTAGTGTGAGGATGTTAACTTTGAGCCAAATGGGAAACACAACTCCACTCAAATGGTAGTAAACCAATATTGTAGGATTAAGGAAGAAGTTGGTCTATATTTTATTTAATGGATGGAGTTGTTGAAACCAGGTCTTAAAGTTTTTATCTCTAAGACTAAAACTTTGCTTTTCTGGGATTCAACTTTTCATAAGGTATAATCCTCTCTATCAGTCCCAAAAGCCCGGTACCAAAATCCCGAAATGGATTTATTTTTTATTAATAAAAGGCAGAAAGCTCAAGTGTTTTTAAAGTCTCGACGCATGTTTTGTAAAGTACTTTTAATCACGATAAATTAAAACCCTAAATGAGTTAATTAAAAATATTTTAACCTTTTGGGATTCGGGTTCACTCAGAATAATACGTTTTCAATACATTTCGAATCGCAAAATCCCGATCCCCAATTTCCCGAAAAAAATGGAAGTTAGTTCTTGATCCTGATTAATTAAATTACTAATACCAAAGTCAAGGCCTAAACTAATCTCATCATGATTTCGGGATTCGAGGTTTAGTGGTGACATACCTTGTGTAAGCGGGATCCCTGAAACCTTGAAACGCAAAGTCCCGACTCAATACCAAAGCTAAGGCCTAAACTAATCCCATCATGATTCCAGGATTTGGGGTTTAGTGGTGACATACATCGTGTAAGCAAGATCCCCGAAACCCCAAAACACGAAGTCTCGACTCAATACCAAAGCTAAGGCCTAAACTAATCCCATCGCGATTTCAGGATTTGGGGTTTAGTGGCGACATACCTCGTGTAAGTAAGATCCCCGAAACCCCGAAACGCGAAATCTCGACTCAAAGGCAATGTTTAAAATGAACTAACTTCGTTTTAAAAATACATTTAATGGTAATTAAACTTCTTAGGTATTTTCATTTTTCAGGCTCCGTTGAACGAGATCTTTCAAATTTTGATTTCAGAATCGCCGAAATATGGCCATATTAATAATGGATAGCTGGTGATTTCTGTGACACAAATGCGTATCTCAGAAATATTCTCTGCATTAAAGGTATTAAATTCTTGGCAGTTGCGTCAGTACTTTCACCATAAAATGAGTTAAAGGAAAATTAAAGGTCTGTGTTTTGAACCTTATTCTTTCTCTTTCTATCAGGATTAAGTTGCATCCAACCAAGCTTACACACCTCTCTTCTGTGATAGGTTTTCATTCCAATACGAAAGTTATGGTACCAAAGAAGGGACCCAAGAAGAGTGAAGATACAACTGAGATTTCCATCCCAGAGGGAGATGTCATATCTGACACCACGCCACATGCTATTGACTTGATCAAATCATGGATACAAATCTATGAAAATCTGGACTACGAGATAAAAAAATTCCCCTAATGATTCCAAGAATCACCTTCGGGACATAGCAGAATAAAAAATTCACAAGATTGCAGCATGCCCATGGCTCATGGCGTACAATGACATGATCAGTTGGGCTTTAGAGAATATTGATGTTCCAACAAGAATCATTTTAAATGATAAAGCGGCCATTATCGGCTCATTCAGACCTAAACATATCCAGGTTATGTACAAACTCTCACCCAATCCTAAATTCATTTACAATGCCGAATTTATAGCAGAATTTCAGAGAAAGGAATGCACTGAGGCAAACCAAACTTACCCTGATTTAATCAAAGGCTGGTGGAGATGTCCATCAAAATTTAGGGCCGATACCCACATAATTTATGCCACAACTTCTTTGAATGAGTACATGGTTTATGTAGCCATGATGTTGTGCATACTCTTCAGCAAAAAGAATCCCTATCATTTCCCCGCAGAATGGGTTCCTTTTTTAGAGGAAGCATAAGAAGGATATAGTTTCAACTGGGACAAGATTTTATCCGATAACATAGCCAAAGAGGTTTCAAATTACAAAGATGCAAGATCCAGAGGTCAACCAATGGCCTTTTACATGTCGGCATACATCATGGACACAATTTGTTTTATGACTCCAATCCCCCTGATGAATTGGATTTGGAACATAACCTACCTTGAACCCATTCACGAGTATCACTCTAAGCCGTGGGAAGAAAACGCAAAAAAATTGTTTTACAAAATTTGTCATTTCGTGGTAATACCAATGCATAAAATGTTTTTCGGCTGCGACCCTCCTCACATTTCTGAAACAGTTTCAAAAAACCTCAAGCCAATAGTAGACTGGTTCATTGAAGAAATATTCTCCTACATTAGGGTTTATGGGTGCTCAATCCCCCCTCATGCGCTTCCAAAATTCCTCCCGGATAGACTGGTGTGTAGGGAAGTAGCACACCAAATAGTCAAAGGCGATATCAGAATAGAGCTAAAGGCAACTCAAAAGAAGTCCTGACCAATCTTCCCTATGCACATCGGGAAATTTTCATTACAAAACTTGGGCCATTCCAAACTGGAAGCATAAGCACTCGAAGAAGTTAAATTGTTAAATATTGAGTACAAAAGGCATGACCCTTATCAAATAGTGAACAAACACTTGATACACTGCAATATGAAAGCATATGAACATGAGGAGTCCCCTTGGGATGACATGTTCAAAGGGACTAAGACTTATAAAGAGGTGTTAGAATGAGTACAGACACTGTCATCCGACCTGCAAGCTAGCTTTCAGACCTTTCAGAAGCATAGATGGAGTGGTCTACCCCAAGTACTGCAAGGAGAAGCAATCACCCTCCCCCAGGAGCAAGAAAGTGTTCCCCCAGGATTTGAACAGGAAGCACATAATAAGGGCAATCTCGAAAAATTCCCACAGGATACAGAAAGGCCCCCACAGAACAAAGAGACCTTACAGACAAAAAAATCAGAGACCAAAGCAGAGAAAAGGTCTGGGAGACCTCCCAAGTCTAGTAAGCTTACTCCCCCTTCATCACCTGGTGTTGATGTCAATACGCCCAAGGCAATAGGAGGGAAAGGATTTATAGAGATAGGAAGTCCCATAGCTTCCTTAACCCCCTTACAGTCCGCTTTTGGATTCCCACAGACAAGAGCTCTATTTGTTGATGACCTCACCTCTATCCCCATAGATGAGATTCCTCCTTTTGATTATTTTTTTAGTAGAAAAAGGAAGGCCATCCTGAAACAAGAGATGCATAAGAAGGAGGGGAATATGGTAAAAAAACATAAAGTCTTGATAGATGGATATAATTTGGAGGAGGATTTCGCTACAAAGATAGCAGGTTCCATGGGAGCCATGGAACCAAAAAACTTTTTTACTGTGGGCAACATGAGAACAAGGATAAAGAAGAGTAATAACATGATAGCTCAATTACAAGATCAGTGAAAGAATGCTGAGGAGAACATCAGAGAAGAGGTGAGTAAAAGCTTGGAGCAGACCAGGGCTGCCGAAAGGCTAGAAATTCAATTACTCAAAACAAGCCTGGACGAAATGAACCAGAAGATACAAGCAAGTTAGGCACAATTTGCTCAGCAAAAGGAGCATACAGAACAATTACAGGCTAGGTTAAATTTGATGGAAGTTCAGGTCATAGATCTAAAAGTTTTCCAAGCCCAGTCACTGGAAGTGCATTCAAAAATAGAAGTTGAATAGCAGAAATTGATTTCCAAGATAGAGATTATTCAGAGTTACTTTCAAGAAGTAGATAATGCCTTTGATAATATTATCTTGAAGGAAAAAGAAGCCAAAGCAGCAAGGGTTACCCTCCAAAATTCAATCATATATTCGGCAAGTGAAGAGACATCCAAAACTACGAAAATATTAGCCATAGAGCAAATCAAAGGCGACATCATGCTCAAGCTATGGGAAACCAACATAACTGAAAACAAAAGAATAGTCAAGGAAATCAGAGATGACTATGAAGAAGTTTTTGATATTTTAGACAAAAGGTCGTTAAACATTGGAAAAGGCAATTGTATAGGACTTTTGGGACAGATTAATATTGTAAGACATCAATTAAATTTTAGAGAAAATTTGAGTGAAATTCAAATAGAAATTTCACAGCTTAGAGAAATGGATGTCACCCTAATAGACAGGTTGTTAGTTGAGCCCAACTTAAAACTACAGTCGATAAAGTTTGCAGATAAAGGAGTTGAAGACTGTCTTTCCAAGATACAGAGAAAGGTTTATCTGTTCGAAGAAAAAGACCTTCTAGAACCCCCCATAAATTTTACACAGTTCCTGGAGAGATGCATTGAATATATTGGATCAAAATAAGGAGAGTCATCAACAAAGTAAAAGTATCATTTGGAAGATCTTCACTTCCAAGAAAACAGAAAAATGGAGAAGATCATGCAAACGGTTTTTGATCTATTTTTTAACAAATAGTTAGTCACTAAGAATTAGGAAATCACCAATCGTCTTAAGATTGGTAGTTTTGTATAAATATAACTTTTCAAGACTAAGAAGGGGATTTTTTCTGGATGGGATTGTAAAGAGAAAATTTCATTTTTCCAGAATTAATACAATATAGATTGAAGATTCCAAATCTTGTCAAGCCTACATTATGTGTTTCTCTGTCATTCCATCTTTTATTTCATACCTTCGATGAATGCTTTCATGATGCAACTTCTATTGTGGTGATTGAACAATCAGATTATCTAACCGTTTGCAGTTTTTCCTTTGTATCAACTATCAGCGGATATAAGACCTATGAACGTTTTATAACTTTGAAATTGTATACTTCTTCAAAGTTATCATCTCTCTTTCTTCTACTAGCATAAAATGAGATTCCTCTTTAATTGATGCCTCACTTTTGTTATACAACTATATGTTTCTTTTTCTTTCTTCATTCCATGCACCGTCGCCTTTAAATTTGACTCAGATACTAGAAACGACCTTTATTTCTGTTATACTATTGATTCATAATTTGAAAGTTTTATTTTTATTAATTCAAACCAGAAATTTGCGACCCTTGAAAATAATTTTGACTTACAAAAAAGAAACCCTTAGCTTTCATGTCTGTTCCAGTTACCAGACAACCTAATATAGAACCCGGTCTATCAGATCAGACAAGCATTGCGTTAAACCTATTCAATACCATCTTACAAACAACAAATACATGGGTAGAACTTAAGCGTTCATGGGTTGTGATTGAAAGGGATATTAGCATCCAAGAACAATGGGAATCTAGATAGAGATAGTTAAGGAACCAACTTTGATCTCGCTTTCTATTAAACTGATATTTTTACCCATTAACTATCTCTACCTTTTTGGATGCCTTGACGGTATACTTTAGAGCCTTAAAGTATAAACTCAGGAACAACAGGAGGAATGTTATCGTTCCTCTCTCAAACCAAATTACACTATTAACAATCAAAGAGAGAAAACAATAATATGAGTGGTGCAACTTCCTTAAAGGTACACCTTTTCCTAAAGAAACTTATCAAGAAGGCTTATACAATTGTTTTGAAGGTAAGATAAACAATTTTTGTAATACAAATCAACCAAAGAAAATAATTATTCATAAGAAACTTATGAATCGAAACAATTCCTCATTAATATTTTCCTAAAGAAAATATTCTCTTCCCATGAAAATATTTGATAACCAGTTAAATGTTGAATCATTATTATCATTGTCATCATCTAGTAGTTTTGAGAATTAGAGCAAGTTGATTGTTATTTTTGATATAAATTTAGAGAAATTTGTTAATGTTGCTAGTGATTTTGTTCGTGAGAGAGGCATAATTCACCAAGAAATGGGAGATTTCCATAAACAAGAATTAGAATCTCAAACACATTTTTAAGTTGGTGGATAAGAGTGTGATGTCAAATTCCATACCCTGAATAAAAACAAAATTTTGACACCTTTAACAATACCTTGGAAACCTTGATGGAAGAGCCTCTTCAAAAGTTACTTCTCCTGTCATTGTGCACATCACAAAACAACTTTATTCATTGGGAAAATGGTTCTCAAGCAATTAAGTCCTAAAGAGAATATAAAATAAATCTAAGGTAGAAAAATTAACTTATATGAAACTAGGTGAAAAGATGAATTAACCCTAACAAACATGAAATGCAATTTTTATTTTAGTTTTAGTTTTAGTTTTGTGTGTAAGCAAAGAATGGAAAGGAAAGTAGAAAAAAAAAAATTAGAGTGTAATGAATGAATGTATAAAAACAAGAACTAAGAAATATGGGACCACAATCTTAGTTTTGATATTAAGAATATGTGCCACATAAGACATTCTATTAGATAAAATGTCTTTTTCAACCTCTCATGAAAGTTCATACTAGAATTTTCCAAAACATGTCTTGATATTTTCAAGGACCATATAAGAACATGCTAGGGACTGCAAAGAAGGCAAAGAATAGAAACAATGACTCTTAAATTCAAGACAATTGATACACTTTCTCAGAAATATACATTGCCTTTACAAATTGTTTTCAAATTAGTGCTCAGTAGAAACCCAAACAACCAACTACTAACAAAGATTGCAAAAGCATTTTATACCTTAGAATCAAAATGAATATTCAAACCCTCAAAATCATTACACCTTTAGAGAACATCTTGCTATAAACAAAGATATTAGGTCCTAAAGAAAACACTAAATGGAAATAAATTCAAAAATTAGAATAACTTCTAGCTCTTAGCATACCTCTCTTCTCTACCCTTTATCCTCCTAATCTCCACCTATAAGCTCATATTTAAACATGTGGGGTAGTTAAATTCCATGATGAGACTAAAATATATTTTGGGAAAATCCTAAACTAGAATCTAACTATCCCTTGTTGGAAATATTGTTTTTATTGATGTCAAATACAAGGGGATACTACATATGTCATATGTCCAAGATAAATACTGCAAGATGGATATTGTTGGAAACATTGTTTTTTATTTTATTTTTGATGCTCAGTTTGGATATTTTATATTTAAAGGAATTTTTACTCTAAATATATAGTTCAATTGGGAGCATAGGTTATATGGTTGGAAAGATTATTTTGATACCTATCCAATGGTATATGGAAATCCCTATAACTCCTTAGGAATGAGGAGATATGAATTTGTTTGTCAGACAACCCAGCAAGAAAGTTTAGGTTGACCCAACGAGTCTTTACAGGTTGACCCTAAAAGTGAGCACATAAAGTTCACTATAAATACGTGATAGATGTGCATATTTGAAGAGCATACAAGTAACAATATCAATTATGAGGTGTGCAAAAGAGGTCTGAGGTGTGAAAAAGGAGTTGGGGAGTCTTTTTGGGGTATAAAGGTGCACAAGAGGAGTTTTTGGAGTTTTAAGGTTGTGTTGTGAAGGACTAAGGCCTATGATGCTACAAAGTGAGTTGTTTTGAGGTTGCGATGTTGTAGTATGTAATTATATTCTAGCAATGATGCTATGAGGTTCATTATGACATGAAGCCTAAATATGACTAGGGTTTGAATCTATGTTTGGGGTATGAAGCAAAGAGAGGCATTGGAACATGAAAGTTAAGGGTATGATGATGTTGTGAAATGCATGAAGTATGAAGCATGCAGGTGAAGTCAAAAGTACTATGTATATGAAGATCTTAGTTTGGTGTCTATACATGCATCAATGATTTTGTTCTTAGTTAAGGAGATTGGTGTCTCTAGTAGGTTGGTGCCTACACAACATCTTGCTGAGTTGGTGCTCAGTTGAGGAAATTGGTGTCTCTAGTAGGTTGGTGCCTACACATATCTTGTTGAGTTGGTGCTCAGCTGAGGAGATTTATGTCTCCAGTATGTTGGTGCCTACATAATATATTCCTAAGTTGGTGCTCAACTAAGGATATTGGTCTCTCCAGTAGGTTGGTGCCTACAAGATTTGTAACAATAGGTTGGTGCCTATAGACATTTATAAAGATAAGTTTTTGTGGTTTTCTCCCGCAAGGGTTTCCAAGTTAAAAGTTGTGTATTATGATTTGAATTTACATATATTTATTGTTTTAAAGTTAATGAATGTTCAATTAAAGTAAAAGGTATCTTATACTGATTCAACCACCCTCTTAGTATAATCATGAGTTAACCAATTGGTATCAGAGCGAGGTTCCTTCAGAAAAAATTTAACCACTAGAAGGAAGATATCGAGCACATATGGATTGTAAGGAAGGTCTCCCTACAAACAAAGTTGAGCTCCTTTGTTCGATGGCACAAAATATACATCATGGAGTATAATAATGAAGACATATTTGATGGACCTTGGGTTTGGTATCTGGGAATCAGTCACAACAGGTTATACAGATGAAGTTGGGAAGGAGTCAAGTGAACAAAATGAAAAAGAAATAGATGTCATTGTTGGCATAGGGTTAGACCCAGGGTTCAACGCTTCAACAATGCACCAACAAAACCCTAACTACTGACCCTTTCGGCAACATCTGCAAAGCAGATGCAGTCTCACCCGAGGTAGAGGCAGGGGGGGTTACATGACTCAACTGTCTATAACCAAGCTGGGACATAGATCTGTGATTACAACACTTCATAGAGTACTTAGGAACAAAATTCATTAATATAATAGCTTTATTCACATCACAGATCAAACCCTAAGAACAGATTGACGCAGTAACAATGACAAAACATACATCACACTTAACATCATAAGTTAGATCTAACACATTCAATATAAACAAAGCACTAAGCATTCAATATAATAGACCTATCTATTATTCATAACATTTAATGTACTAAGAA
The DNA here is from genome assembly GCA_009831015.1 of Picea engelmannii. Classification (NCBI taxonomy): domain Eukaryota; kingdom Viridiplantae; phylum Streptophyta; class Pinopsida; order Pinales; family Pinaceae; genus Picea; species Picea engelmannii. The sequence continues at coordinate 1,010,615 of ML776908.1, read as the reverse complement.
AATCCACAGCATAAACATTACATCACAAAGAAAACCATCAACACATGATATATGTGGTTCAACCCAGTGTGGGTCTACACCCACCAACTGCTTCTTCTTCTTTATTCTTCTTCTTCAATCTCTTACATACATTTTCTCCTGTGCACTAAGAAATAGAGCCAAGATTCACATTGAACAGATGATCTACGCACTACACACCAGATCCACCTTCCCAAAATTAGGTCAAGGCATAGAGCCAACTCCTCTACTAAGAACAGAGCCTTACATAAATGGTATGTTGCACAAAGCAACTCAAAACTACTTGCCTCTTGCACTTAGCTAGATACTACTTTGCTTAAACTAAGCACACTTCGCTACTTCTACATTACATTCCATTATATATATACTTTTACATCCCTTACAAAAAGGCCTAATCATGGGTAAAACCATGGGCCGACATCCCAAAACCCTAATACAAAAACCCTAATGAACCCCTTGTTGGATCCACAGAATAAGTGAGATCTCGCAATCTTGGCTCTGCCTGGCACTCCATCTTTGACCAGATTATAGATGTCCAAAAAGAGGTCAAAACTGACCAATGTTTCCTCAAAACTTGGTCGAGGGCCAACAAGCCCCCAACAATCACCTGTGACTTGTCCCGAGTCACTCAGATCTGGGCAACACTGCTTCGAAGGCCTCGAGCTTAGCTCAAGCTGCCTCGACCTGATTCTTCGCCTGATCCTCCTACTCAATGAGCTCTTGGAGTACTTTCTCGGTAACAATCCCTTCCAGGTAATGTTCCACTATCGCAACCACTTGGTCTAGCTACGAGCCTTATCCTTCGATCTCTTGAAACACCATGAAGGATTTGTCCTGCACTGGTTGTAGCCTCTGTGTGACTTCCATGACTCTTCCCTAGATGGTAGTAATCTGCCACTAGTTTGCACGTTGTTCTTGTGATCTCTTCATTATCTCAACTGCAGTGAGCGACTTCATCTGTGCTTGAACTGTTAGTGCCTACTAATGCACCTCCTGTAGCTGCGCTTCCAACTTCCTGAGTTCTGGGTATTCCGTGGGGAATTTGTAGGTTTGCACGCTTGTGTTTCTTAGTTGCTTTCATTATGAGGCGAGGATTCTAATTCTTTCCACTTCTCTCTTAGCAGCTTCCTCCCTCTGATTGCGCACTTCCTATGGATTTATTGGTACTTCTTGAAGCTCCAAACTCCATTACCCTTACTTGAAGTTGTTGAATGGCCTTAGCGAGCTTCGTCACTTGGACCTCAACTTCCTCATGTTCCTCCTATGTTGAGCCTGGCATAGATCAAAGTGATTTTCTCACCACTTCCTTGACTACAGTCTACTCTATGAGAAACTGGTCCTTTTCCTTCTGTATCTTCTCCTTGTCTCCCTCGAGCATCGCCCATAACTTGTCTCTTTCATTTTCATATGCAGTTACACAGTACCACGCAAATCACAATTGCTCCAAGATATCCTCTTTTTCTTTCTTCAGGGATTCTGTAGCATGTTCCTTCTCTTCTTGGACTCCCTGAAGTCGAGCCTCTATTGCATTTGCCAATTTTTGAAGTTGGGCTGGTTCATCCCCCAACTCTGCAGTCTCCAACGAGGAGGGCGTAGTAGGTACTGTGCGGCTAGATTGAATAACTCATTGTATCTCCTTCAAATCCTTCTAAACTCATACATACAACTCTTCTTTATTCACACCATATCTCTGTAATAGGTCCTCGAACACATGCTCCATCGCTCCACAGACTAGACTAATGTCATCCTCCATGAGCGTAGCCTCTAGCTAGGGCTTACTTGTGCGGGTTTTATTTCTTTCCGAGGGTTTCTACGGAGAACCCTTCCTCTTCTTCGATGTTTTTGTCTCGGTAGGGGGGTCCTTCGATGGTGTAGCTTCACCTTCTCCTTGTTTTTCTCCTTTTTCCCCTCCTAATTCTTGATTTACTTCATCTCCTCCTCCTCCTGTGGGTGAGCCAAGTCTACTTTCTTCTGAGGCATTGTCCTCCTCATCAGTCTCTATGTCTTGGAATTCCTCCTTTTTATTCTTCTTCTTCGCGCTAGTCTATCTGACATGCTCGGCCTGAGTGACCAAGGGGATTCCGATGATGTTAGGGTCGAAGAGTTCTGCATCATCAATTGGTACAAGGAACTCTGATGACCATTACGTGGTGATCTCCTCCATATCTTCATCTGTCAACTTATAGTAGGACGGTAACTGCTCCTTGCTCTCATCCCTATGCGTAGTGATATAAATGAAATGTCAATCTACGTGGAACTTGGATAATGGTCTGTACTGGTGCAATGTTCGTGGAGTCATGCGAAGGAACGAATCAATAACAACCTTTAGCTGTTGATAGTAGGCATGGAACACTACGTTCGACTGCCACTGCTTTGGCATGTCATTCGTGTACCATAGAGTGGAGAACGTTGCGACCAATGGCTCCAAAGGTTCTATCTCTGGGAAGGAAGCTCCTTCCAGAATTTTTCAAGTGACAAATGAGATCAACACTAGCAACTAACTAAAATGGAACTCGTATCCTTGATCCTGCGCTTCACGATAGTATTTCTCGATCTCGTTGACGAGGTAGCTCATCCAGTTCATTTTCATCCCCTCCACGCACTTCCTTGCAAGGTCCACCATGAACCCAGTGACCTATATGGGGAATTTCTTTCTGACGATCTTGCTAGCTATAAGTTGGCAAGCAAGGCGCACTGTGCCATCTTGGATAGAGGCTACCTTGTAGCCTCACTTTCCCTTCTCAAATTCGTCATATGACTCCTTTATGCACTATGCCAGGGAGCGATCTGAAGTCTTCCCTGGGTATAAATGTTGAGGGTCGGGTCCTTGCATGCTCAGTCCTGTGATCAAGTGGATCAGTGCTGGATCCACACTAATGTACCTATCGATCCATAGGTATCCTCCATGATAGCACGAAAAGAGGAGTTTAACGCAACTGTTAACCTCTTAATGTCGGTCAAAGTGAGGAATATTCATCACGTTGAGTATCGTGGACTGCAAGAGCTCCTTATTCCATGGATAGGAGACTATGTGAGGCTTATTCCCAGTCGTCTTCATCAAATATCTATGTGGTGCGAGCATAACGTAGTTCTTTCTATCGTCGAGATTGAAATCGATGTTATTCAATGATGGGATTTGTCCCAATTGGATTCCTTCTACACGTATCCCCTTCAGGATGTACATGGTGATCAATGTATACTCAAAGTCCCATGGAATGCTGTCGTGGTTAACTGCGTTAGCCAAAGGTGGGATGCAATCGGGTAATATCGATGAGATCTGCTTCGTGTTAGCCAGATCATCGTGATTCTTACTTCGCTTCTCAGTAGTAGGGTTGGCACGTTTTGAGCGACGTCCAGTCAAAGGGGAAGCCTGCATTCCCCTGGTCGATGATTCTTGTACTCCCTTAGACATATATTTATCATCCATAAACTTCTTCAGAACTTCTTCAACGGATTTATCTATCTCGGTGCGCTCGATCGACATTCTCACTGTTAACAAATAAGTCGGGGTAGGTAAATGGATAGTGGGGTAAACAATAGATGGCAAGGTCTAATAGCACAAATCAACACACACAATCACTTCTTTTTTAGCTCAGATAATCATGGGTAGAAAAAAGTGGTCCTGACGGGTTAAATAAGTGAGCATCGTAACAAATTCCTTCAATGGACAAGAATGCCTTAATCAATACGAATTTGTCCGTTATGGCGCGGTCTCAATGTCCTAAACACGGTCTATTCGACCATAAATGTGTTTCTTAGCCGTTTAGAGCATTGTTCTAATGGTTGGGGTGCCTCTAACGATCATATATCTTCGTCGGGGTGAAGTCCCGTTCTGCATAGTTCTGCTATCCCGCCGAGGTTCAGAGCCTGCAAGCCTGCCTCCTGTGAAGTCTTCTTTGGAAATTCCTATAGCTTTCCTAACTTGGATTTCTTCTTACTAAGCTTCCTTGCCTTCTTTCCTATGATGTGATCTTAAAGGGTTTGAATTTAATATCCCTTCTCTTATTATTTCATGGGTGGATATAATTTCTTCTTACATGGATAGGTCCTTCAAACCTTCTTGCATTCTTTCAACCTCGATAGCTAACTCTATGGTATTCTATTTCATCGACTCAACTTCTCGTTCTTCTATCAGTTGATCTATTTTTCTAGCTATGAGATCCCTTAGTTCTTGATTTTTCTTTTCTGTAGCTTCTTCCTCTACTTTCCTTCTGATTTGATCCTTCTTGATCCAAGTCGTTCCTAACAAAAGTGAAAAATGGGCGTTGTTCTCAACAAACCTAATAACTTTAAATTCTTATTGATTCGATGTTCCATGGATGATAACATGTACATTAGTAACTCTTCCACATGGGGTTATCATATTTCCTTTAAACAAGACTATTCTTCCCAATGAAGGTACCACAATAGGCTTTCCCAAAATTTCCCAAGTGCTTTTTGTCATAATATTCACTTATGTCTCTTCATCCAAGACACATTCTATGTCGAAGTCTCCTATTCTTGTACTTATGCATTGTTTTTCCTTCAATATCTCTGATAAACTGACATCTTTGTGATCATCCATTACTTCTTTTAACTGTACTAACATAGTATGATCTTTCTCTGATTCTTTCTCTTTATGATTCTATAATATGCTCTTATTCTCTTGATTCATATTCATTTGTTCAACTTTAGCAATCATCCTTGAACAATCTTCAACTTCATGACCAAAAATTTTACAACAAAGACAAATAGGACCTATACCAGGGCATTCCTTAGCAAGATGTCCCGGTCTTATGTTGTTATAACATAATGTCAATCCTCTCTTTCTTTTAAATGTTCCCCTATCTTTGCTGTACTACACACTAGGATTACAATGTTGGACCTGTAATCTGCAAAAATTCTTTCTAGTTTCCTACATTCACTTATTAGTCCAATTTTTTTTTATGTGCATAGGAATAACATATATTTCTCTAGTTCTATCAAATTTATTCAGATCAACTCTTTCTTCTAACTGTACCCTAGCTTTCAAACTAGGAAAAAATCTATCAAACATACCTAGATTCATGCTTTCGAAACAAAATTTTCACTTATCGTACGCTATCTAAGAATGAAGATTTACTTCTTTCAAGATCTTACCTCTTTTTCTTCAGATCGGGTTTCTTTATTAGCACAGAGCTTCACAAGTCAAGTAGAATATTGTGCACTACAACAACAGATCTACACAAAGAGATTCTCTTTTCCTTTAGTTCCCAACAATCACAGTTTTAGGTCCCGACAACATAACCATTTGTTGGCACAGGGGCAGACCCAGGGTTCAATGCTTCAACTACGCACCAAAAAAACCCTAACTATCGGCCCTTTCGAAAACACTTGCGAAGAAGATGCAGTCTCACCCAAGGTAGAGGCAGGGGGGTTACAAGACTCAAGTGTCTGTAACCAATATGGGACATAGATATGTGATTACAACACTTCACAGAGTACTTAGGAACAACATTCATTAATATATTATATTTATTCACATCGCAGATCAAACCCTAAGAACATATCGATGCAATAACAATGACAAAATATACACCGCACTTAGCATCAGAAGTTATATCTAATACATTCAATATAAACAAATCACTAAGCATTCATAGATCTATCTATTATTCATAACATTTAATGTACTAAGAAAATCCACAGCATAAACATTTCATCACAAAGAAAACCATCAACACATGATATACATGGTTCACCCCAGTGTAGGGCTACATCCACCAACTACTTATTCTTCTTTATTATTCTGCTTCAATCTCTTACATTCATCTTCTATTGTGCACTAAGCCACAAAGCCAAGCTTTTCACTAGACAGGTGATCTGTGCATTGTGCACCAGATCCACCTTCCCAAAATTAGGTTAAGGCATAGAGCCAACTCCTCTACCAAGCACAGAGCCTTACATACATGGTCTGTTGCACAAATAAACTCAGAACTATTTGCCTCTTTCACTTATCTAGATACTACTTTTCTTGCACTAAGCACACTTCACTACTTCTACATTACATTCCTTTCTATATATACTTTTACATCCCTTACAAAAAGTCCTAATCATGGGTAAACCCATGGACCGACATCCCAAAACCCTAATACAAAAACCCTAATGAACCCCTTGCTGGGTCCACAAAATAAGTGAGATCTCGAGATCTCGGCTCCACCTGGCACTCCATCTTCAACCATGCCTGTCAATGTCCAAAAAGAGGTCAAACCTGACCAATGTTTCTTCAAAACTTGGTCGAGGGCCAACAATCATCTTGAGTGGCCTATCATATTATGAGACTATCAAGGTAATGCAATGTACATCAACTAAACATATTTGGGTCACACTACACAACATTTATGAAGAGAGATATAGTGATTGTTCTAGATATGAATCAGAGATAGAAGAAGCACAATTTGTGAGAAAGCTGAAAGGAGGACTTGGAAAATACAAAGAGAGGGAAGATAGTGATGATGAAGTAGAATATCTCTCCATAACCATGGGAAAAAGACTTGTTTATGAAGAAAATGGAAATAATAAAAAAGAAAAGATAGATTCAGAGGAAGTGAATATTAAAGCAGAACTCATTAGTGCCTTAGGGGAAATAGATATACTCAGTGGATAGAATATAAAGGAGAAATTGCAGAAACATGAAAATAAGGATCATGATCTTGATGAAACAGAGGATACACTTATCATCATGAAGACTCAAATGGAAGAGGCAAAAATGATAGAAGAACTAGTGAGAAGCCAACTGAAAGAAAAGGAAGAAAATTGTGAGAAGCTAGAAGATGAAATAGTTTCCTTAAGAAATGAACTAGAGAAAAAAATGATCAGTTGAATAGAATATTGAAGTTTGGAAAAAATATTGAAATCTTAGATAATATTCTTAATTTCCAAAGGTCACCATTCATCACGATAGGTATTGGCTATGACAAAAAGTAAAATAACCTTGAGGGAGATGCAAGAAATAAGGTCACAAAGCCATCAAAAAAGGAAAATGAAGAAAATCCTAAAAGATAAGACAATATTCTCAAAGGCTCCATCAACGATGAAAGCAATAGCAAGAAGGGAAACGATGACCAACGAAAATATGATTCTTCTCACAAGAATGAGTTTAGAATATTTGTTCCACCAAGAATACCTTTCACAACCCTGTAACAAAATCTATTTCTTTGTTATTGTTTTTCTTACAATAACTTTAATCATAAAGCATTATATTGTAAAGCTTATGGAAGAAGTGATCAAATGAGATATAGAAATAAAGGCTCTTATAAGACCTCAAACAATGATTATGTGAGCAACAAAACCATAATTTCTCATGGGTTTGTTGATAGAAACTACAATTCATTTGCTCCCCTACTTGATTATAATAGTGAATGTTATAAGTGCAATAACTATGGGCACATAGCATATGACTGTAGAAGTAACATAATAAGGTATCCTAAGAAAAACAAAGAAGAAGATGTTCTTACCAAGCATAGAGAAGAAAACACAAAGGTGTTGAAAAGGAAGCAAGAAGAACCAAAGAAGGAAGAGGTGGACCTGCAATGTATGCTCAATACATTGATAGTGGATGTTCTAAACACATGACAAGGGATCAAAACAATTTCTCACCCTAAAGGAAGAAAATGAAGGTAGCGTTACCTGTGGGGATAATGCTTCTGCAAGGATAGTTGGAAAAGGTATCATTAGTCATGATTATGGAAAGACTAAACACATAATGTTTTGTATGTTGAAGGGTTAAAAAACAATATTTGAAGTGTCAGTCAAATGTGTGATCAAGGTTACAACCTCACATTTCATTCTAAAGGATGTGAGATAAGGAAATTAGTTTCAGGAAGATTTTTGGCAAATAAAAATAGAACCCCAAGCAATGTGTATGTTCTCAATGAAGTCAAAGGATAAAAATGTTGTGTGGGAGTGATATACCTCTAATATTGTCAGTAAAGGGAACCACAAGCTCAGGGGGAGAAACCCTTTTCCATTGATGTCAAAGGGGGAGAATTTGCAAACAGAGGAATAATTGCATACAGAAGGAAAGTTGCAGACAGGGGGAGTATCATAATTGACTAAGGGTTGCCATCAATGACAAAGGAGGATATTTTTGTAAATATTGTTTTCATTGATTTCAAAGACAGGGGGAGACTACATATGCCCAATATAAATATTGCAAGATGGATATTGTTGGAAATATTATTTTTGGATTTTTGATGCTCAGTTTGGATACCATATATTTGAAGGAATTTTTAATCTAAATACCTAGCTCAAATGGGAGCATATGTTACATGGCTGGAAATATTATTTTGATACCTTTCCAACTATATATGGAACTCCCTCTTACTCAAGAATGAGGATATATGAATTTTTCTGTGAGACAACCCAGCTAGAAATTTCAGGTCATCCCAACCAGTCTTTACAGGTCGGTCCTAAAAGTGAGCACATAAAACAATATAAATACATGATAGATGTGCAAATTTGAAGAACATCCAAAAAAGGAGATCAAGTATGAGGTGCACAAAAGAGGTATAAGGTGCACAAGAGGAGTTGGGGAGTCTTTTTGGGGTCTAAAGGTGTGCAAGATGAGTTTTAGGAGTTTTAAGGATGCACTATGAAGGACTAAGGTCTATGATGTTGCAAAGCGAGTTGTTTTGAGGTTGTGATTCTATCATATGAGATTATATTATAGGAATGTTACTAAAAGGTTTGTTAGGGAATGGAGGCTAAATATGAATAGGGTTTGAATCTATGTCTAGGGTATGAAGAAAAGAGGCACTAGAACATGTAATTTAAGGGTATGATGATGATGTGAAATGCATGAAGTATGAAGCATGTAAGTGAAGTCAAAAGTACTCTGTGTATGAAGATCTTAGCTTGGTGTCTATACAGATCTTACTGAGTTGGTGCTCAACTGAGGAGATTGGTGTCTCCAGTAGGTTGGTGCCTACACATTATCTTGTTGAGTTGGTGCTTAGCTGAGGATATTGGTGTCTCCAGTACGTTGGTTCCTACAAGCTTTGTAATAGTAGGTTGGTGCCTACAGACATTTACAAATAATTTTTTTTGTAGTTTTCTCCCGCAAGGTTTTCCAAGTTAAATTCTATGTACCTCGATTTGAGTTTAAATGCATTTATTGTTTTAAATTTAATGAGTGATTTATGAATTCTAAATTAAAGTAAAAAGCATCATATATTGATTCACCCCCCCTGTCAATATAGGAATAAGTTCAACAAGTAGACTTGAGGCTTCCACCAACTTAAGAAAAATCTAAGAATGAAATCAATCATAAAAAGAAATGTTATAACCTCTATTTGACCAAATTAAGTGGCCCTATTTCATCTTAAATGCATAACTCAACATGCAACCAAGGTTCCACATCTAAACAACATTGTTATGTATACTATTCTTTATGTGTAACCAAAACAACAAGCCTTATGTAAGTGTTTTCTATTGTGCGTAGTGAAATCATTATGCCTAGACATTGTTTTATTTCATGTTTCATTTAATAACTCTAGGGTATAAATGGAAACACCGAGCTCTCTATGATTAAATCCTTGCTAAAATTTCCTAAACTGATTGATCTATGCAAAATAATCCATGGCATGGGATGAAGAGTAGATGTATTTTTTTATCAATAGGTGTCATCTCCTTCAACTTCTTCATATGGCCAACAACACCAAAATTGAATGTGATCCCAATAAACACATAAATTGCTACAAAGTCAAGATTATCTTTAAAACAAAATTATTGATTGATCCAACCTAAACAAGTTTCTTATAAATGTTGAAATATTGTCACTGCAAAGAGTATTCTATGTATTATTGATGTATTATTCATTAGATCAATCCCCTTTTGTGGATTGATCATGTGGGGTATTGTAAATGACCAAATCCCCTTTTGCGGATTGGTCAAAACCTAATTGTAATAGGCAGAATGAGAAGTCAGCCCCAAAATATATTAAAGTGGTTATAACCACCCAGATTGAGAAGTCGACCCTGCCAGTGAAAAGACACCTCACTCCAGTGCCTTTCAAATTGTATAAATAAAAGGCTAGCACCTCATTTGGACACACACTCACTTGTTCATTAGAGCGCAAGTTTGCCGCTACAGTTGGAGAAGAAAGAAGAGAGAGAGAGGCACATTCTTGGGAGATTACTTTCAGTATTTCTTTGAGTTATCTCTTGGAATTGTATTGGTTATCTATATTACATAAGTTTTTGTTGGGTTTTCTCCCCCATGAGGGTTTCCCAGGATAAATGATGTGTCTCTTGTGATTGTGTATTTCTTAGTGATCCTATCTATGCTATGGTTATCTAGTGAATTGAAAAGAAACCTAATAATAGCTGAAACCTTAACATGGTATCAGAGCTAAGCTGAGAGAGCATCTTTCACAAGAAAAAGAGAAAAATGTCATTGTTGTCGTACATGCAAATTAGGGATTTTTATTGAAGAATAATTTCAGCTCCAAAACCATCTAGAAAAGTGCACCCTTCCTCAAGGATCACTTTGGCATACTCAACGCAAATTTTCAGTGGCTAGATCTTCCGGAAAGTGAAACCCTAGTTTTCACAAAGTACTAGAAGTACTAGAAAACTAGAGTACCAGAAGTACCAAAAAATCAGAAGCACCAGTCCCGAAATCCGTTGATCAAGTTTGAAAGGGTAAAAGTTGGATTTTCTGAAATCTAACCACACTAGGCTACTCGCCTCAACCAAGCACACCTCCTGGTAGTTCAGAATTCAATTTTGAGAATTTTTATTTTTTGGTATTTTTCCTAGCTCCAAGTAAAATATGTCTACAAGCACTAATCTTATTGACAAGATAGAAGGTGTGGAAAACTTTCATTCCTGGAAGTATAGGATTGGAATCATTCTTGAAGAGAATGATCTAGCAAGATTTGTCAAAGAAGAAGTACCAGAACCCGCCGATGTTGCAGATAAAGAAAAACACCAAAAGGACATTATTAGGGCCAAAAGAATCATTGTGGATTCTATCAAAGATCACTTGATTCCTCAAGTATCTTCAAAGAAGACTTCAAAATAAATCTTTGAAGCCCTAACCAGGTTATATGAAGGAAAGAACATAAATCAGAACATGAATCTAAGAACTCAACTCAAGAATACAAGGATGCAAAAAGGAGAATCGATCTAGGAATATTTCTCCAGAATATCTCAATTCAAAGAACATCTAGAAGCAATTGGAGATACTATAGAAAAATATGAACTCATAATCATGACCCTTAATGGTCTCATAAGACCATGGGATGCATTCATCAAAACTGTTTGTGCCAAAACGGAGAAACAAAAATTTGAAAGTCTTTGGGAAGAATGTATTCAAGCATAATCAAGAGTAGCTAACCGAGAAGCTTTACTATCAAGAGATGAACATCAAACCCTAGCTACTCACACTAAAGGAGGAAGAAAGAATTCTTACTTCTAGAAAGAAAATCACAAAGAGTCTCACCCCCAAAACAAATTCATACATAAATAATCTCAACCTAAGAGATTCCGGAAGAAAGGACAAAGAAAATAAAGAGACTTCTCATCTTACAAATGCTACCATTGTGAAAAGATGGGAACATATTGTGATACATTTTCCATCTAGATGAGAAGAATACAAGAGGAAAAACAAGAGGCATCATGCCCATGCAATTGAAGATGAAGAGCCACCCACGAAGATGATAAAAGAACAAATTGAAGACTATGTATTAATCTCGGCCCTCTCAGGATCAGTATCACCTGGTGAGGACACTTGGCTCATTGATAGTGGTGCTTCCAAGCACATGACATGTCAAAGAGATATTCTCTCTTGCATTTCCGAAAAGATTTTTTCTCAGAAATTTACACTTGGAGATGATTATCAATACCCTATCAAGGGAGTAGGAGAATAAAAATACAAGCTTAACTCAGGGACTCCAGTGAAGATGAAGGATGTACTCTATGTACCAGGTTTGAAAAAGAACATACTCTCCATATCATATTTAGAAAACAAAGGCTTCAAAATTGCCTTTATAGATGGAGAATTTCTTATGTGGTCTAAAGGAAAAACCATGAAAGAAGTAATCGTCATTGGAAAAGAAGAAGGTGGATTGTATAAGATAAAGGGTCACTTAGAAGCAACCATGACCCATGCCATTGAGAATCCATGTGAACTTTAGCATAGAATATTCTCACACATCAACTACAAGGCAATACCGTATGTATGCAAGGTAGTCACAGGTCTACCAAAACTCACAGTTGACCATGAAGGTGTGTGAAATGGATGTGCACAAGGGAAGAACATCAATAATTATTTTCCAAAGAGAGACAATAAAGCATAAGGAGTCTTAGAACTCATTCACTCAGATGTGTGTGTCCCAATTCCATCATCCTCCATCAGTGGGTATGTATACTATGTATCTTTTATTGATGATTATTCTCGTAAAACCTGGGTTTACTTTTTAAAATCAAAAGATGAAGTGTTCAGTAAATTCAAGGAATTCAAAGCCTTGATAGAGAATATTTCTGAAAGAAGGATCAATATACTTAGGTCAGATAATGGAGGAGAATACACCTCAAAATAATTTGTAAACTTTTGCAAATATGTCGTGGTTAAGAGGGAACTCACCACTCCCTACAATCCTCAACAAAATGGTGTAGCAGAAAGAAAGAACATGACTATAATGGAAGTAGTGAAGACCATGATCCATGATCAAGATCTTCCAATGTGCTTATGGGCAGAAGCAGAAAGCATAACAATATATGTACAAAACCGATTGTCCCATAGTGCACTTGGGTTCAAGACCCCGAAAGAGATGTTCTTCGGAAAGAAGCCAAAAGTAAGCCATCTCAAAATATTTGGTTGCCCAATATTTGTACATATTCCAAAAGAGAAGAGAAAGAAACTAGACCCTTCAGGAAACAAGGGAATATTTGTTGGGTATTGTGAGGTCTCCAAGGCCTTCAGAGTTTATATACCATGTCACCATCTTATTGAGATCAACAAGGATGTGACCTTTGATGAAGATGCAACACTCAAGAAATCAAGAAGATTCCATCTTGAAGAAGTATATGAAGAGGAACCTATAGCTCCCGAAGTTGCAGAACCAGTGAGGGAAGTCATAGCTTCCCCTGATGAGGAAATTCTAGAAGATCATGACATAGTATAATTTCAAGAACCTCCTCAGATGACGATCTCCCATAAGAGAAATCCTGCTTGGGCTAGAGAGCTTATTCAAGAGGGAGAGAAGTATGGTGTCCCCGAAGGAACCATAAGACAAGTGAAGAGACCTAAGCCATTCTCCAGTTATATGGATTTGATGTGTGATCTCTTAGAGAAGGAGCCTAACTGCTTTGAAGAATCCATTCAAAATAAAGAATGGGAAGATGCCATGGCAGAAGAATACCAATCCATTATAAAGAATTATGTATGGGAAATAGTTCCCAGACCGAAGAGCAAGGATGTGGTATCTTCCAAATGGATTTTCAAAATAAAACATGATGGAAGTATTGAGAAATATAAAGCAAGGTTTGTCGCTCGTGGATTTTCTCAAAAGGAAGACATTGACTATGAAGAGACATTTTCTCCTGTAGCCAGATACACTTCGATCAGAACCATCATAGCCCTTGCAGCTAAGATGAAATGGAAGTTACACCAGATGGATGTAAATACATCTTTCCTATATGGTGTCATTGAAGAAGAAGTGTATATAGAACAACCTCAAGGATTTGAAGTTGAAGACAAGAAGACTCATGTCTGCAAGTTGAAGAAGGCTTTGTACGGATTGAAGCAAGCTCCTAGAGCTTGGTATGGAAGGATCGACAATTTTCTGATGAGTTTGGGCTTTACCAAGAGTAAAGAAGATTCTAACCTTTACTTCAAGGTTATGAATGATGAGCCTATTATATTGTTGCTATATGTGGATGACTTATTCTTAAATGGAGAAGAAAATCTTATCACCGAATGTAGGAATAAACTCACTGCAGAATTTAAGATGAAAGTCCTTGGACTAATGCATTATTTCTTACATCTTGAGGTATGGCAGAGCCCATAGAGAACCTTCCTTAACCAAGGGAAGTATTCAGTTGAAATCCTGAAGAGATTTGATATGTTGGAGTGAAAATCCATGAATAAACCCATGGAAATGAAGTTGAAGCTACTAATCGATACTTCGTCATAATTGATTGATGCCACGTCGTATAGACAGATCATTGGATTTCTTATGTATTTGACGAACACCAAACCAGATATCTATTTTACTGTGAACACCTTGAGTCATTTTCTGGTAGAACCCAGACATGTTCACCTAGTGGCTACAAAACATGTGATGAGGTACCTTAAGGGTACATTAGATTGTGGTCTCAGTTATGATGGAGATCATTACTTCACACTGAGTGGGTACACTGTTTCAGATTGGGCTGGAAGTGTCTCTGACAAGAAGATCACTTCAGGATGCTTCTTTAGTTTGGGGTCAGCCATGATCTCATGGCAGAGTAGGAAGCAATCAAGCATTGCTCTTAGCACAACGGAAGCATAATACATTGTTGTGTGTTCTGCTAGTTGTGAATCCATATGGCTTCAGAAGTTGTTGACAGGTCTATTCGACCTAGAGATGGAAGCAACCATGATCCTATGTGATAACTAGAGCTGCATAAAGATGAAAAAGAATCTTGTATTTCATGACAAGTCAAAACACATAGAGATCCAATATCATTACATCTGTGACATGGTGCAGAGAGGAGCCATAAAGCTCCAATATGTTAGCATGGATGAACAGGTTGCTCATGTGTTGACCAAGCCTCTATCTCATGTAAAGTTTGAGCACTTTCGTGATAAGCTTGGTATAGTCCAAAAGGACCTCCCTCGAAAGGGGGAGTAGTGTTGTGTTGATATTTCCAGCC
>ML776908.1:985253-995668 GCA_009831015.1 Picea engelmannii | reverse complement strand
AAAGCTCCAATATGTTAGCATGGATGAACAGGTTGCTCATGTGTTGACCAAGCCTCTATCTCATGTAAAGTTTGAGCACTTTCGTGATAAGCTTGGTATAGTCCAAAAGGACCTCCCTCGAAAGGGGGAGTAGTGTTGTGTTGATATTTCCAGCCTAGTGCTATGATGTTAGCTTAATTGTTGTGATGATGTGACATATTAATTGCTATGATGATGTGGCAGCTTAATTGTTGCGATGATGTGGCAGCTTAATTGATGTGATGATGTGTCTGTTTAATTGTTGTGATGATGTTCCAAATTAATTGTTGTGATGATGTGACATCTTAATTGTTGTGATGATGTTCCATCTTAATTGTTGTGATGATGTGTCAGCTTAATTGTTGTGATGATGTGCCAACTTAATTTTTGTGATGATGTGCTAGCCTCGTGCTATGATGATGTGACCAACCTTGTGCTGTGATGATGATGTATTAGTTTTATACTAATCCATGTTGATGCAGATGATGATATAATTTTGTTGTGAATGATGATGTTGATGATGAGAAAAAATTCCGATGATTTATAGATACGCCAGTCAGTGTTCCAAGATGTTGTTGATGATGTTGTCCTCTCTCTCGCCTGATGTTGTTGTAGAATACCCTTCTTGTTAAGGGGGGGTGTTGAAATATTGTAACTGCAAAGAGTATTTTATTTATTATTGATGTATTATTCATTAGATCAATCCTCTTTTGTAGATTGATCATGTTGGGTATTGTAAATAACCAAATCCCCTTTTGCGGATTGGTCAAACCCTAATTGTAATAGGCAGAATGAGAAGTCGGCCCTACCAGTGAAAAGACACCTCACTCCAACACCTGCTAGATTGTATAAATAAAGAGGCTAGTGCCTCATTTGGACACACACTCACTTTTTCATCAGAGCACAAGTTCGGAGCTGCAGTTGGAGAATAAATAAGAGAGAGAGAGGTGCATTCTTGGGAGAGGACTTTCTGTATTTGTTTGAGTTTTCTCTTCGCATTGTATTGGATATCTATATTAAGAAAGTTTTTGCTGGGTTTTCTCCCCCATGAGGGTTTCCCAGGATAAATGATACGTCTCTTGTGATTTTGTATTTCTCAATGATCCTATATATGTTATGGTTATCTAGTGAATTGAAAAGAAACCTAATAATAGCCTTAACAATAAAGACCATTGATTAGTAGAACTATCATCACTATTGTTACAATTTCTTCTAGTAACATTGGCATTACCTATTAACCGAAATGTAACGGTTCCTTTTGGTACTCCATGATGAATAAAATATGAAATAGGTTGAGATGTTCTACCTTGTTGTTGACTTTGGAGAGTCGCTTGTTGCCCATGTGGAGGGTGCCAATATGCTAGAAGAGAGGCGAATTTAATGGATAGTTGAATGATGTTATTATTTCCATTGAAAGCCATTGTTTGAGTGACTTTGAGTTGATTTAAACTAATAGGTTAACTAAAAATATTGAATGGATCCACTTTGAGTGGAAGGGATTTAGAATCGATCCCACCTTGTTTTCTTTAGTTTTGTCACTAGCGAGTGTAATCAAATTCATTGTCTTCATTGGATACCTTCGAATGCCATTTTAATCACTTCAATTAATAGATAGATTGTGATGTCTATGGGTATCCTCCATTAATCAAGGTATGATTGGGTTTAAAATTGGTCATTCATAGGTTTGTAGGCCATGGTATCTCCCTTCTTTCTAGAGGGCATTATCCCACATACATCAAGGAAATGGTGTTTGAGTGATTCATAATCATGACTCATTCTTTTAAGGCGTAGTAGCGTATGAATTGGGCTTGAGATCCTCTATGGGCTTGGGGTTGGATTTGATCATAAACTTGTGCTTTGGTTTGTGGTAGGGATCAATCGTAGGTGTATAGAAATGGTTAGTGGTCGAGCCCTCAAATCGTTTTTAAAAAATATGATAATAATTTTTTTTTGATAGTAAGTCAATGATAACAAAACAAATATGACAATAAAACAAGTTTGATGGTAAGTCAATGATAATAAGACATATATGATAATAAAACAAGTTTGACAGTAAGTCAATGATAATAAGACGATTTTTATGTATAGTAAGTCAATGATAATAAGACAAATATGATAATAAAACAAGTTTCATAGAAAGTCAACTATAATAATGATAATAAGACAAGTTATTTTACGGTAAGTCAGTGATAATAAAATAAGTTGTTTTATTATAAGTCAATGATAATAAACTAAGTTGTTTTATAGTAAGTAAATGATAATAAAACAAGTTAAATATGCATAAATAAAAAAAGTTTGATAGTAAGTCAATGATAACAAAACAAATATGACAATAAAACAAGTTTGATGATAAGTGAATGATAATAAGACAAATATGATAATAAAACAAGTTTGATAGTAAGTCAATGATAATAAGACAAATATGATAATAAAACAAGTTTCATAGAAATTCAACTGTAATAATGATAATAAGACAAGTTATTTTACAGTAAATCAGTAATAATAAAATAAGTTGTTTTATGATAAGTCAATGATAATAAACCAAGTTGTTTTATAGTAAGTAAATGATAATAAAACAAGTTAAATATGCATAAATATAATACAAGTTTGATGGTAAGTCAATAATAATAAGACAAGTTAAATATGATTAAAAAAAAAGTTAAATATTAACAAAAACAAATTTGATGATAATTTAATTATAATAAAATAAGTTAAATATGAATAAATATGATAATAAAACAAGTCAAATATGCATAATATAATAATAAAGAAAGTTTGATGGTAAGTTAATAATAAAAGTTGTTTTATGGTAAGTCAATGACAATAAAATAAGTTAAATATACATACATATCATCATAGAACAAGTTAAATATTAATAAAGCAAAAACAAGTTTGATGGTAAGCCAACTATAATAAAAACCAAGTTAAATATGCATAAATATGATAATAAAACAAGTTTGATGGTAAGTCATCTAATGGAACATGGGTTGATGGAATATATACAATAATTAAAGAATTTTGATGGCACAAAGGTGATGGAATAAATACGATATTAAAAACAAGTTTGATATGATGGAAAATGGGGTTATATTTGATGCAATAAATATGATAATAAAACAAGTTTGATGATGCAATAGTGATGGAAAAAATATGACACGATTGAATAAATATGATAATTAGACAAGTTTGATTGCACAAAGGTAAGTCATCTAATGGAACATGGGGTGATGGAATAAATTTGATAATTAAACAAGTTTGATGATACAAAGGTGATGGAATTAATATGATAATTAACAAGTTTGATAGTGCAAAGGTAAGTTGTTTAATGGAACATATGGTGATGGGATACATATGATACTTAAACAAGTTTGATTGTGCAAAGTGTTATGATATACGGCTTACTATATAATAAAGTTACTTTATGACTTTAGAATATGTTAATGTTCATTTTTTTAGTAAATCAATCTATCCCACATTCATAAGTGGAAATGATTTTCTTAGTGAACAATGATATGTAAGGAGGTAAACTCTTTTGTAATGGATGCAACAATTATTCATTGATAATATCATATTGTGTCAATGAGAGTATCTTCCTTTGAGCTTAGATATGTGACTCAATCCTATCCAATATTTCATCATTTAGTGATCTAGCTCATTTCTGTAATATGGTATCATAGGAGGAAACCATATCAAGAGTCTCAAGACTTTGAAATACTAGGTTTCCACTCTTGCGACTTAGTAGTCTGAGAGCCATAGTGTGAAAATCTAGGGATTTTTGTTGGTAGATATGGATCAAGGGATCACCAACATGTATTATCAAACTCTATAAGACATGATTTCATCTCTCTTAGTTGAAGAACAGAAAAATATTGTGAATGATACAAAAGGTGATGCTTAACTTGAGATGAAATTATACTCAAGAAACAATGGTAGTAGATAAACTAAAGACTAGGGAGAGATGGAATGTTATTATTGCAAGAAAAGGGTTCACAATAGATTTAGTGTCAATGCCATTCTCAAGGGAAAGCTCAAAGACAAACCACATGTAACAAATGTAGCCATTATTGAAGATCCATTGGATATTGATAGTGGTGATGATATTATTAAAGAAAGGGCATTCTATGTATTTTAAGATGTCCACACTTTGAAAATAGAAAGGGATCTAATGTAGATATATCTCATCATGGATGGTTGCCCATATAGTTTGGGAGTCTGTGAATCTTGGGAATTATACCCTTACAAGGGTCATGAAACAACTTGATGGAGCATTGTCGATGTATCTCAACATGGATAGTTGTACAATAATCTGATAGATTCATTATTCAAGAGTTTAGAGAGGTGGAGTCCGAGAACTTGAGAATTCATCTTGGGATTTACACCTTTACGAGGTTATGAGGCAGCTTGATGGAGCTCTACCTGGTCTAGGAACTTTTTTCAAAGAATAAGCTTCTGAAGAAAGTTTGGTTTTGATGTTTTAGTTTTCGGTTAATGTGTTTTATCTCTAGTCAATATGTTTTGCTTTCAGTATTATAAGTCGTAAGAGGGGGTGTTAGGATATAAGGCTTACTTGTTGATTAATTGGTTTGGTTGTCATTGATGTCAACCTTTGAAGCAAGTCTGGTAGCCTCAATAGCGTGGTTAAGGAACCAAAGTTAGTTTGATGAATAATATAATGAAGATCAATGAATTTTTAAGTGAGACTATTCTATATCGATAGTACATGTCGTGTTCTTTCCGGTGATATGTAGTACGTCACGTAGTTCCTCACAGTTGAGGAGATATGGCTTAGTAAAGTTGGAGAACCTTCATGAGTTATCTAGAAGCCCCTAGAAGGTCAAAGAAGTCAATTTATTCTAGAATCTCCTTGAAGAAGTTTACTAGTCAAAGTGGTTGTAACTATGACTTAATCATGAGTTAAGTTGTTGCAAAAAGAAAATAATTAAAAAATAAATTAGTTGCAACTAGAAGTGGTGAGTTTACTATTTTTGGATAAAGTGGTTGTAAGTGGGAAACGTAGTTAAAAGTGGGTTATCCCTAAAAGAAGGAAGTTGAGTAAAAAAATTAGAAGATAACCCCTAGAGGAGGCTACTTGGAGAATATAAATAAGAGAGAAAGGGTCTCTTATTATCACCTATTGAGCACATTGAATATCTATTATTGTGGAAGGTTTATTGCAGGTACTCATTGAGACATATGAAATTACACAAGTCTGAGGAAGCGAAGATATTATGACGAAAAAGTTTTGTGGCCACAGTGGAGTGAGAAAATTTTGATAAAACCTTGGTTAGGGTCATCCCCGTGGGTCACCCAGTAAACGTCTCGTGAGGCACCCTCACGGGTTGAGTAGAGCCTATCACGTGAGGCCCCACTGGACATGTTGCCTGCGTCATGTAAGACACTACCAAAAGTGAAGGCTGAGGTGTTTTTTAGGTTGCAGAGGATGTGCAGAGTCTCTAGGAAGTTCAACAGTGATCAGGTACAACAAATCTATCTACAGGTTCAAAAAGGTTATTGGTACATGTTGATTATAGGTTATTAGTACAGGTTGACTACAGGTTATTAGCACAGGTTTACTACAGGTTGTTGGTACATATTGGTACATGTTTACAGTGGTATATTTCATAGTGACAATGTGACAATGGTTTCATCAATTATTTGACACTTATATTTCCGGGTGGATGGATGGGGAAATGATATGTGGTTGTAGCCACCTTCTAATTATAGTCGGAGAACTCAGGGGGTTGTAGCCTCCTTCTGGTTGGAGCCATATAATTAGGGAATTATAGCTGTTAGGATATTTAAACACTTAGGAGTTGGTTAATATATACTTGGTCTAATGTGTCGTTAGGTAAAAGTGTGTTTCTTAATGTCTTTCTTTAGTATGCATTGGTATGCATTTGTAGTTAGGAAATCCGACGATCACGATATGTTCCCGACATAGAGTGATCCGATGGTTTATATTATCCTCGATCTTAACGACCATTGATCTGTGGATTAACACCTAATTGGTCCATGATATATATTTAAAGAGCATGGAGGGTCATTTGTCGATGATCGATTGTGAGAAAATCTCTTTGTAATCTTTTTCTTTTGCATTAATAAACTTCTCCAAGTGGCCACGTTGGCTGGGGTCGTGTATGTTTCCCTATAGGGGTTTTACCACGTCAAAACATCGGTGTGTTGATCTTTGATCTGGTTGTGTGAGTGGTTACTGAAGGTGTTCGTCATCTGTTGGAATACCTGTGTTGTCAAATATGGTATCAGAGTCTATTTGAAGACCCGCTCATGTTGTAAATCGAGATCGTGAAGCTGAGTTGCCTCATCTCTATTGTCTTCCATTTCCATACATTTTTGGGCTGAGAGGACTGTTCCATTGCATCTAGAGTTCTCGTTTCAGCTAGAACACTTTTCGTTTCACTCGAAAAGGTTTATGTTTTCCCAAGATATGTCCATTTCAATTAGATCCGGAGGTATAAAGCCTGAATACGTCATTTTTAAAAATTTTCAGAGTATTGTTTTTGTTTTATTTTGGTTTTATATTATTTGTTTCCGGGTTGTTACTCTTTTAGATCTGTGTATTCTCTTTTCCCCGCGCCCTGTGCGATCTCGGAAAGTCAGAAACATATAGGAAAAGGTGCATTTTCCAGGTAAGTTAACTGAGATCTAACCCTTGTTGTCATCGAGAAGAAAAAACTTTTTCTTGTGTGAAAAGAGTTTTTTTTAGCATGCTCTCCAAGGTCGTCTTCCACAACAACAACAACAAAAACACCCCCAATCCTCTTTCTAAACAATACAATATGTTTTGCTATCCCATTTGGTTAAAAGTTGCCTTATTAAGTAAGAGGTCTTCAGTTCAAGTCTATATTTTTGTTACTTTTTTTGAAAAAGTTCATGCTCAATTGTAAAGTGTATTTCACTTCAAGTATAAAATTGAATCACTATAAGTAGCTTTAATATTTTATTTTAGAGTTATTTATTTTGCATGCAATTTTTCTTTCATAAAGTAACTTCATTGTAAAAGTGATATCCACTTATTTTTATAAAAGTGGGTCACTTCATAAAGAAACTTACAACACCACGTGTTCCTTTGGTTACCGTTTATGCATTTTTAAAAAAGGGCATAACTTTCACATCCGAAGTCTGTTTTTAGTGTTGTTTTTTTTTTAAAACTGCCTAATTTTTTGAGATCTTTCCATCCAGATCATTAGTTTCAGTTTTTAAATACATATTATCTACATATTTAATATGGCTTCTTCCAGTAATATTTTGTTTACCAACACCAACTACTTCCAATGGAAATCTCATATGGAGGATTTATTAAGAAGAAAAGGCTTGTACTGGATTACATTGGGAAAGGAAAAAGAACCCACCGATGATGATAAGAAATTGAAATGGAATATTAGGAGTGACGAAGCACGTGGACTAATCATAATGCACATCTCTCTTGATTTAAGGTTCCACCTTAAATAAATTGATGACCCGAATGAAGCTTGGGAAAATATTGAATCTGTGTTTGGTAAACTCAATATTATTCGAGCACAACATTTATAAAATCAAGTACTGAATTTAAGTCCAAGTGATTTTTCCTACATTGGAGACTATCTATCTAAGTTTAAAACACTCATAATTTTATGTGCAGAATGTGAGATAAAGATGGAGGAAGAGCGTTGCATCTATCTTATTCTTTCTAACATAGGTAGTGCATATTCTATGTTTGTATCTACCTTTTATGCCATGATAGAGGCTCTAAGGAAAGCTTATCAAAAACCCACTCTCGAGTCCTTTTGTGCTGCTTTGATTAGAGAGGAAGATAAGCTTGTACAACTTGGAGTGATCAGCACTGCAGGTACCTCCAACAAAGCCTTAGTCTCCCAGCAGAAATATAAACCCAAGAATCCCAAGAATTAACATCCTTGCTACAAAAACAAGAAAAATAAGGGTCCCAAACCCACTCAGACAACTTCAACTCCTAATGGTGACAAGGGAGAAAAATATAAAAATAAGAAGGCTGACAAACATTGCAACTTTTGCGATAAAAATGGTCATGATGAGTCCAAATGTTTCGAGAAGATGGTAGCTTTAGAAGTAGCAATGAAGAAACACAACATCAATATTGATTCTACTTCTTCTTCTTCTTCTCATGGACATGCATTTTCTGCTTCTGGTTTCTCCTTCAATACAACTTCTACTTCTTCTTTTGATGAGCGGCTTATGGATTCTGGAGCCTCTTATCATATGGCTAAGGATAAAGACATATTTTATGCTCTAAATGAATGTAACAACAAGAAAATATTTGTTGGTGATGATAGATCTCTTAGTGTTGTGGGATCTGGAACAGTTCAAGTAGACAATGGTCATTTCAATGATGTATTATGTGTTCCAAGTCTTTCTTGTAACCTTCTATTAGTATATCAAATCACTCATTCTGGTGAAGGTAAAACCGTAGAGTTTTCACCTCACCAAGTTGTAATCAAGGATCTAAAATATCTTAATCATGTTCTTGCAACTGGAATTGCTGATGATATTACCAAGTTGTACAAGTTTGACAACTTTGGATCATCATCTTTTTCATCAGTTTTTGTTGCTCATAGCGATGACTTGAGCAAACTTTAGCATGAGCAGTTTGGTCATCTAAACTATCGCTCATTGCAACAACTATGTAATCAATAGATGGTGATTGGACTTCCTCATGTTTCATGCAGAGATGGTGTTCATGCCGGTTGTGTTCTCAACAAACATCATCAAGACAATTTTAACAAACATGCCTCTTGGCACACCTCGACCCCTTTGGAGCTTGTTCACAGTGATTTGTGTGGTCTACTTTCTACTCCTTTTTCTGGGTGCATGTATTTCTTAACTTTCATTGATGAATTTTCCAAACATACTTGGGTTTACTTATTAAAACTTAAGATTGAAGTTTTTGACAAGTTTTTGGCCTACAAGGCCCTTGTAGAAAATCAATATGGACATCAAATTCAAAGGTTAAGAAAAGATAATGGAGGTGAATATGTGAACAATAATTTTACAAGTTACTGCACTACAGAGGGAAACCAAATGCAACATATTGTTCCATATACACCACAACAAAATGGTGTTACTGAGAGAAAGAACCGCACACTAAAATAAATGGCTAATTGTATGATCCGATCTAAGGGATTAAATCTAAAGTATTGGGTAGAAGCCATCAACTGTGAAAATTACATACTAAATCACACTCCCACAAAGGCTCTTAAAAGTATAACACCAGAAGAAGCTTGAAAGGTTATAGACTTCTTCAACCACATTGTAATGAAATTATTATTAGAAGAGATGTTAAATTTGATGAAAATCTCCTGGCCTGTGAGCCTAATTCGACGATTGTGACTTCTTCAATCTGCGCGCCATCTTCAACATTTTTTCCTTCTTCGACCTGCGAGCCATCTTCGGTGTTTGTTCCTTATTTTGTTCCTATTCTAGTTTCTTCTTTATATGGTGAAAATGAGGATTAAAATCCATCTCCACTTGCTCACCTTCCTCCAGATGAGTCCCTTGAACCTGAACAAACACCAGCTCCTCCTCTTTCTAGATGGGTCCGTTCAACACAAGAAGTAGCTGGTGATCTTGTCTGTGATCCTCCATATCAGCGTCTGGAACGTTCATAGTTCCAGCAAGCCTCTTCTCTTTTGGATCAAGTTTTAGAGACTCATGATCTAGAGACATTTACAAAAGCTTCAGGTCATCTAGATTGGGATACAACATGAATGAAGAGTATTGTTCTTTAATGGAAAATGACACTTAGGATCTTGTACCTCTTCCAAAAGGAAGAAAACTTGTCATATGTAAATGGGTCTATAGAACTAAGTATGCATTAGATGGAATCATTGACAAACACAAGGCTTGGTTAGTTGCCAAAGGATTTTCCCAAGTTGAAGGAATTGACTATAATGAAACCTTTTCCCCTATAGCCAAAATGAATTCCATCCACGTTGTTCTTTCCCTTGTTGCCTCACATAAATGGGAGGTTCATCAGATGGATGTTTAATAAACCTTCTTGCACAGAGATTTTCAAGAAGAAATCTACATGGAACGTACTTCTGTACCTCTGTACTTACCATTGGTTCCCTTGTTCAGTCTTTTGATGAAGTTGGCCACTTCTTCATCATCTTCTGAGACCTCGTTGCTGCTGCTATATTCTTCTTGTTCCTTTTTCTTTTGCTTTGATATTTTGGATTCTTTGAAGGCTGCTTCTTTTACATCTGGATTTTCCTGTTCAGTTCTCATCTCATATGCTGTGAAGATTCCATGTAGTTCGTCCATGCTTATTGAGTTTAGATCCGATATTTCTTCTAGTGCTGATATCTTAGGGTTGAATCTCATAGGAAGAGATCTTAGTACCTTTTGAACAATTACAGATTCTT
>ML776908.1:966507-980252 GCA_009831015.1 Picea engelmannii | reverse complement strand
CTTCTAATTTCTCCATTAAATTTATTATTGAAATAATTTATTTTGTATTCACTTTGAATTATAATACACTCATCACTTCACTTTATTATTTACCTTTTAAAATCTCTTAAACCACTTTGACTACTTTGACCTTTTGGGGCTTCTAGATGACATACGAGGATCCTCCAAACTCGTAAGGCCATAATTGTCAAACTGTGAAGAGTTATGTGACATTCCACATACCACCAGAAATGGAACGACATGTACTATCCATATAGAATATTATTACCTTCAAATATAGAAAAAATCATACTGTTATCCATCAAACAAACTTGGGTCCATTACCCAAACCTAGGTTCTCCAACTTCACATGGTCATAACTCTCTAACCGCGAGGAGTTATGTGATGTTATACATACCACTGGAAATGGAATGAAAAGAAATATCCATCTAGGATAGTTTCCCTGACAAATTCATTGTCCTTCATCTCATTATTCCACAATTAATCATGGGTTCTCTTACTCCGCAAAGCATCTTCCTGTGAGGGCTTTCACCATAAGTGGACCACTTTGGAGTTCATACATATTTACTTCTTATCAACCATAACAAAACAATAATGAGTCATAATTACATCAAACAATATTGGGTCCATTACCCAAACCTTTGTGCTATGGGGATTTCTTCAAGGGTTGACATCAATGACAACCAACCTTAATCAACAAATGACTCTAGCCTTGTTTTTCTCCTTAAAAAATATATTTATGGTCTTAAGCAAGATCCCTGAGCTTGGTATGACAAAATGGACAACTTTCTTATTGACACTGAATTCTCTAGATGCCATTTTGATCCTAATGTCTATACCAAGAAAGTAGTAAGTCATCTCATCATCCTTGTCCTTTATGTTGATGACCTTATCCTTAATGGTAATAAATCAAAACTTTTAAATCATGTGAAAACCAACCTTAAGAATAAATTGGAAATGTCAGACTTAGGTTTTTTGCACTATTTCCTTGGCCTCCAAGTTTTGCAAACCAATGAAGGAATTTTTCTTTCCCAGTCTAAGTACGCTTGTGACCTTCTTCGTCACTTTCACATGGATGATTGTAAACCATCCTCTTCTCTCTTCTAGTATGGAGTCAATCTTACTACCACTTGTACTTATCCTGAAGTTGGTGCCATCCTATACCATCAGTTAGTTGGTAGCCTCTTATACTTGACTTTTACCCATCTTGATCTTTCCTTTATTGTTGATATTGTTGCTTGGAATATGCAAACACCCCATGAAAGCCATTGGAAAGCAACTAAAATGATACTTCTCTATGTTCGTGGTACAGTTCATTTCAGGATACATTACAGTTCAGGGGGGGCTCCTTTATTGGTTGGTTTCACTGATTCATATTGGGTCAGCGACCCTGATGATTGGAAGTCTATTGCAGGTTATGTTTTCAACCTTGGTTCATGACCTATCACTTGGGCCTGTAAGAAACGATAGGCTATTGCACTTTCTTCAGCAGAAGCAGAGTACCGAGCAATGGTAAATGCAAGTCAGAAAGCCTTGTGGCTTCGACAGATCCTTTTAGAGTTTGGATTCTAGCATCAACATCTGACCAGCCTTTGGTGCGACAATCAGAGTGCCATCAAGCTTGCCAAAGACCCAGTTCAAAATCAGTGCAACAAAAACATCAAGCTACACATCCACTTCATCAGAAAGCTCATTCATTATCAAGTTATTGAAGTGCTCTTTTTCCCTACAGAAGATCAAGTTGCATACATTTTCACAAAGTCTCTTACATAATAAAATTTTTCCAAAATTCGATCTATGTTAGGAGTTAGGAAGTTGTCATCAAGGGGGGATAGGCTCTAATGCCTCCTTCCTTCTCCTATTGTGTCAATATTGTAAATCCTTCAATCCTATCCCAAGTTGTTCTTAAGTGGGGATGTTAGGATATTTAGACACTTAGGAGTTAGTTAATATCTACTCGGTCTAATGTGTCGTTAGGTAAAAGTGTGTTTCTTAGTGTGTTTCTTTAGTATGCATTTGTAGTTAGGAAATTCGACGGTCACAATATTTTCCCAACATCGAGTGATCTGATGGTTCATATTCTCCTCAATCTTAACAACCATTGATCCATGTGTTAACACCTGATTGGTCCATGATCTCTATTTAAATATCATGGAGGGTCATTTGTCGATGATTGATTGTGAGAAATTCTCTTGTAAAATCTCTTTGTAATCTTTTTCTTTTGCATACGTTAATAAAATGCTCCAAGTGGTTGTGTTGGCTAGGGCCATGGATGTTTCACCGTAGGGGTTTTACCACATCATAACATCAGTGTGTTGATCTTTGATCTGGTTGTGTGAGTGGTTACTGAAGGTGTTCATCCTCTGTTGGAATACCTGTGTTGTCGAACATGATCTTCCTTCAGGTTGGATCCTGAGAAACTAGGGGGTTGGAGCCTCCTCCCAGTTGTATTTGGAGAACAAAGGAAGTTGGTGCTTCCAATGAATGTAATTATTAAAGACATATAAGAAAAATCATTCCATGGTTTTCTCCCGCATTGGGCTTCCACGTAAAATATTGGTGTACTGTGTATGTGTATTATTTCTCATTGTTCATGGTTTATTTATTTTGCACTTGTTGAAGGATATTGGTAAATTGATAATAAATATAACAACACTTACATACTGTGGTTAAAAAGAATTAAAAATATCTATTACCGANCCTCGACTCAGTAATCCAATAATTGGTATTAGAGCAGGTCCCTCAAGAGACAATTTAACCACTAGAAGGAGATCATGGATTACTCTAATATTGGGATACCATAGTTTGATGGAGAATATTATGCATTTTGGAGCAGAAAAATGAAGACACACATACATGAACTAGGATTTTATTTTTGGCGATCTGTGGTAGATGGATACAAAGCACCAATCATTCCTCCAATAGATAAAGATGGAAAGAAACTTGAATAAAATAATTCAAGAAACATAAGTGCACTCCTGAATGGATTGTCTAAATCAATATACACCAAATTTATGAATTGTGATTCCGCAAAGGACATTTGGGTCAATCTAAAGAACATATAGGAAGGAGATAAGAAAGTCAAGGAAGCTAAACTTCAAATTTTCAGAGCAAAATTTTAACAATTGAATATGAATGAAGATGAAAACATAGCTACCTAATTTCTACGAGTTGATGTAGTAAACAGTATCAAAGGCTTGGGAGACGAAGTAAATGAAAAGGTCATTGTCAAAAAGGTATTTAGATTCCTACAAATGATATTTGATTCAAATACTTCAATGCTAGAAGAGAGAGAGGATCTAGATACACTGACCATGAATAAGTTGCATGGGACACTCACAACTTATGAGATGAGAACAGAACAAGACAATCTGGTTACAAAGGAAGTAGCATTCAAAGCATCTAAGAAGTCAAAGAAAAAGGGAAAGCAAAAGGAAAATTCATATAGTAGTAGCAGTGACATATTAGAAGATGATGAAGAAGTAACCAACTTCATCAGAAGACTGAAAAGGGGAACCGAAAAATATAAAGGTAAGCTTCCATTGACTTTTTAAAATTGTGATGGTATTGGTCATTTTGCTAATAAATGTCCCCATAATAAAAATAAAAGGAATGAAGAAGATGATTCTAATAGTAAACAAACATACAAAGTCAAAAGAACCAAAACAAAAATTTTCAAGAAAAGCGTCTACACCAAAGAAGATAGCACCTCATCAGATGAAGATGAAGTCAGTGATAGTAGTGATTTAGAAAGGGTTATATTCATGGAAATATCATATTATGATGAATAAGGCTCTGAATAATAATATGAATAGGCAGAAGTTGACTACAAAGAATAATTGTTGAGTGCCATAGAAGTTATAAAACGAGAAAAGAAGAAAAACAAGTCACTTCAGGCATAACTAAAAGAAAGGGGAGTTTTGAATTTAGACTCTAAAGAACTAGAGAATATGATCACTAAATTATAAATCCAAGTGGAAGAAGATAATAGAATTGAAGAAATACTCAGAGAAAAGTTAGAATAAAGAGACAAAATCATTACAAATTTGGAAGCAAAGATTGTCACATTGAGAAAAGATCTTCAAAATAAAAACATGTAGAACAACTCCAAAGTTTTGAACATGATTATTATCAGTCAAAGGCCAAATCATGAGAATTCTAGACTAGGATACAACCAGATAGAAAAGGGATCAAGATCCAAAACAACAGATAAAGAAACAAAACCAAGAAGCTACGTAGATATAGTCAAGGGATCTCCTGAGAAGAAAGATGACAAGAAGTTTCACAATGAAGATCACAGAGACACTCCTCCACCTAGAATATTTAGATTTTAGAATCAATGGCAGTCAGAAACAAGAAGGCCTCAAGAAGAAGAAGGGTTCAAAAGAGTAACTTGTTTTAGAATATCTACAACTCCTAGGTATCAAACTATCTTCCTTGGTTTATGTTATTCATGTAATAAATTTGAACATAAGGCTATAAATTGTAGAGAAAATAACAGGAATAGAGACAACTATAAAAGTTATGCACAAAAAGGGTTATTCAAGAAGGCCTAGTGAAACATAGAACATAATCCACAACAGGTTTGAATCCTTGAGTACTGATATGGAATGCTACAAGTGAAACAACTTTGGACACATGGCCAAAGATTGTAGAATGACAATTCCTCCAAGAGAATCACAAAAGAATCACAACAATCACAGACATGAACCTTAAAGAATATGGATAAGAATGCAAAATCAATACAACAATGAAGAATGCACACTTGCTCTACAATCTAAACATAAGAAATGTGGTTGGTATGTTGATAATGGTTGTTCAAAGCACATGACATGTGATAAGGACAGGTTTCTAACCTTGAGAAAGGAAGGAGATGGATCAGTCTCCTTTGGAAACAACAACTCAACCAAAATCATTGGAAGAGGCACAATTAGAATCTGAAATAAGGATACCAAGGAAGAGAATATTCTACTAGTGGAAGATATGAAAAAAAATCTTCTGAGCTTAATTCAAATGTGTGACAAAGGTCACAAACTTGTGTTTGATTCACAGAAGTGCGAGATAAGAAAACAATATTAAGGCAGAGTGGTGGTGACAACTGTGAGAACTTCAAGAAACATATATGTACTAAGTGAAATTGGAAATGAGAAGTGTTGTTTAGGAAATGAGGATGAAGTTTGGTTATGGAACATAAGAATGGGTCACATAAATTTTCATAATCTTTTCAAGGTCAACAAAAAGGAAGAATTTAGAGAAATGCCCCATATCACAAAGCCAACCAACACTTTATGCAAGCATTGTCACCAAGGAAAGCAAACCAAGACCAATTTCAAGTCAAAGGAATACTCCACAACAAAACTGTTGGAAATTGTGCATATTGATCTAGTTGGACCAACTAGAACAAAGGGGTTGAAAGGTGAGAAATATTTTATGCTATTGGTTGATGATTATACAAGAATGACTGCAATTTGTTTTCTCATGAAGAATTCAAAGGCATTCAAGAACTTCAAGATGTACAGGTAGATGGTTGAAACTGAAATATATTTGAAAATCAAATGTTTGAGATTGAATAATGGAGGAGAGTTTACTTCAAAGGAAATTTTGGACTTCTACAATAAGCATGGGATAAAAAAGAAATTCTTTGTTTCTAGGACGCCACAACAGAATGGATTCATTGAAAGGAAGAATGAGACAGTACAAGAAATGGCTTGAACTATGTTAATGGATTCCAAGTTGATAGATGTATTTTGGGAATAGGTAGTGCATACATGAGTTCACATTCAAAACAAAGGAATGCTCATAAACAATAGTGATAAAACTCTCTATGAGATATGGAGAGGAATATAATCGAATGTGAAGCATTTCATATTTTTTGGAAGTTAATGCTACATCAAAAGAGAAGATGGCATAATGGGAAAGTTTGATTCTTGTGTGGACAAAGGAATACTTGTTGGATACTCAATAACAAGGAGAGCATACAAATTCCTCAATCCTAAGGCTCAACAAAATTTTGGAAAGAATCAATGTGACGTTTGATGACACAAGTGGATGAAGAATAAAAGAAGAAGAAAAGGATTCAATGGAACAGGTTCATGAAGAAGAAGCAAAGGAAGACGTAGCAACAGAAGAGGAAGATGAATAAGAGTAGTTAGAAGCAGAATAGAAAGAACATAAATATCCTCAAGTACCTCCAAAGACACCTAACATACGAATACAAAAGAATCATCCATCAGATCATATTATCAGGAACAAAGATGTAGGAGTTGAAACTAGAAGAAGAATTCATTCACCAAAACAACTGCACCTAGCACTCTTATCCACAATTAAGACAAACAATTTTGAAGAAGAAAGAAAGGATGAATTTCGGATAAAATCCATGGCTAAAGAGTTAGATCAGATAGAGAAGAATGACACATGGGAACTAGTTCCAAGGCCAAGGTAGAATAATTTGATCAGTACAAAGTGGGTCTTCAGAAACAAATTGAATGAAGATGGACAAGTTACCAGGAACAAACCTAGATTGGTATGTAAAGGATACACTCAGGTTGAAGTTATAGAATTTGAAGAGACATTTTTCCCAGTTTCCAAAATGGAAGCAATCAGATTGATCCTTGCTTATGCATGCTCCAAGAATATTAAAGTGTATCATATGGACATGGAATCAGTTTTCCTAAATGAGGATCTAGAGGAAGAAGTCTACATTGAGAAACTAGAAAGATTTCAGTTGTTACAGAATGAAAACTATGTTTGCAGGTTGAAGAAGGCCTTGTATGGTCTCAAACAGGACCCCAGAGCATGGCATTCCATACTAAACATATACTTACAATAGAAAGGGTTCAAGAAAGGGAATGCAGACAACAACCTATATATCAAGGTAAATCAAGATAGTATTTTGTTAATTGAATTTTATGTTGATTATATTATCTTTGGAAGTGATGATGCCAAGGTGAGCCATAAATTTGCCAAGGATATGCAGGATGAGTTCGAAATTTCATTACTTGGAGAATCATCCTTATTTTTGGGTCTTCATATATGTCAAAGCAACCAAGGCATTTTTATTTCTCAAACCAAGTATATTAGAGAAATGCTAAATAGGTTCGAAATGAAATATTACAAAGCAGTCAATACTCCTATGCAGACCAGTTGTAAGTTAAGTAAAGATGATGAATCAAAGGATACATATCAAAGGAAGTACAGTTCAATGATTGACAACTTACTTTATGTGACAATATCCAGACCAGATGTAATGAAGGTAGTTGGACAGGTGGCATGATTTCAAGCAGCACCAAAGGAATCACATGTTCTATAAGTAAAGAGGATATTCAGATATCTCAACGGTACAAAAGAGTTTGGATTATGGTATCCAAAAGTAAAGGATCTATCATTTATTTCCTACATAGATGCAGATTGGGTAGGTTGCATTGATAACTGAAGAAGTACAAGTGGAGTAATGTTCTACTTGGGTGACTGTTTGGTATCTTGGCTAAGAAATAAATAGTCATCAATATCATTGTCTACAGTCGAAGCAAAGTATATTCCAGCAACATCATGTTGTACACAGGCTCTATGGATGAAACAAACATTGACAGATATATGGGTTGAGTATGATCATACCATTCTGATATATTGTGATAATATGATAATACAAGCGTCATCAATATCTCAAAGAATCCAGTGATGCACTCCAAGACAAAGCACATTCCAATCAATTTTAATTTTCTACGGAAACAGGTTGTAGAGAAGAACATTCGAGTTGAGTATGTTGGGACCAAAGAACAGATTGCAAACATATTTACAAAACCACTTCCAAGGGAATATTTTGAGTATCTTCGCTAGAAACTTGGCATATTTTTTTCCCCACATTGACTTTTGAATGCTATTCTTATATGTCTTAGAGTTACACGAGGAAGCATTATAAAGAGGATAGTTTAGTTTGGGGGAGAAACCTAGGGGATATTTCAGTCAAGGGGAGCAGCCTTGGGGAGAGTTCAGTCAGGGGGAGAAACCTCAACGAGAAGTTACCTTTTCCATTGATGTCAAAGGGGGAGAGATTCATCAGATGCATGGAGAGAGAGTCAGATGAGAGCAAAGATGCATGATTCTAGGGGGAGAGATGGTCACAGAGGGAGCATGAATGATATGAATTCAATGTTGCATCAACGTGTTTCCATCAATTCCAAAGGTGGAGATTGTTGATTAATTGAGCTGGTTTTCATTGATGTCAAACCTTGAAGCAAGTTCGATAGAAAAATCTAGTATCCCCGACAATGTGGTTAAGGAACCTAAGTTAGTTTGAGGAATAATGTAATGAAGATCAATGAATTTATAAGTGATATGATTCTAGATGGATAGTACATGTCATGTCATTTGTGGTGATATGTGGTACGTCACGTAGTTCCTCACGATTGAAAAGATATGGCTTAGTAAAGTTGAAGAACCCTCATGAGTTATCTAAAATCCCCTAGAAGGTAAAAGAAGTCAATTTATTCTAGAAGCTCCTAGAAGAATTTTACTAGTCAAAGTGGTTGTAACTGGGACTTAATAATGAGTTAAGTTGTTTCAAAAATAAAATAATTAAAAAATAAATTAGCTGCAACTAGAAGTGGTGAGTTTACTATTTGTGGATAAAGTGGTTGTAAGTGGGAAAATTAGTTAAAAGTAGGTTATCCCTAAAAGAAGAAAGTTGGGTAAAACACTTAAAAGATATCCCCTATAGGAAGCTACTTGGAGGGTATAAATAAGAGAGAAATGGTCTCTTATTAGCACATATTGAGAACATTTAATATCTATTATTGTGAAAGTTTTATTGCAGGTACTCATTGACACATATGAAGTTACACAAGTATGATAAAGTGAAGGTATTGTGACGACAAAGTTTCATGGTTGTAGTGGAGTGAGAATAGTTCCATAAAACCCTAGTTAGGGTCATCCCCGTGGGTCACCCAATAGATGTCTCGTGAGACATCCCCGCGGGTTGAGCAGAGCCTATCACGCGAGGCCCCGCTGGAAATATCACCTGCCTCACGCGAGGCACTACCAACAGTGAAGGTTGAGGTGTGTTTCAGGTTGCAGAGGCTGTGCAGAGTCTCTAGGAAGTTCAACAGTGATCAGGTACAACAGATCTATCTACAAGTTCAAAATTTTTATTGGTACAGGTTGATTACAGGTTATTGGTACAGGTTGACTACAAGTTATTGGAATAGGTTTACTACAGGTTTTTGGTACAGATTGGTACAATTTTATAGTGGTATATTTCACTGTGACAGTGGTTTCATCAGTTACTTGACACTTATATTTCAGAGCGGTTGGATGGGGCAAGGATAGGTTGTTGTAGCCGAAGAAATCAGGGGGTTGTAGCCTCCTTCTGGTTGGAGCTATAGAATTAGGGAGTTGGATCTTCCTTCAGGTTGGAGCCTAAAAAACTAGGGGGTTGGAGCCTCCTTCCATTTGTAGTTGGAGAAAAAAGGAAGTTGGTGCTTCCAATGAATGTACTTCTTAAAGACATATAAGAAAAAAAATTCCATGATTTTCTCCCACATTGGGTTTCCACGTAAAAATATTGGTGTATTGTGTATGTGTATGATTTCTCATTGTTCATGGTTTATTTATTTTCCACTTATTGAATGATATTGGTAAATTGATCATAAAGATAACAACTCTTATATATTGTGGTTAAAATGGATTAAAAATCCCTATTATTGATTCACCCTCCCTCTTAGTAATCCAACATTACTATGCAATAAAGTCTTTATGACTTTAGAATATGTTAATATTTACTTTTTGTGTATATCCCAAATTCATAAGTGGAAATGATTTTCTTATAGAACAATGATATATAAGTAGGTAAACTCCTTTGTAATAGATGCATCAATTATTCATTGATAACATGATATTGTCTCCTTATGAGTATCTTCTTTTGAGCTTAGATACGTGACACAACCATATATAATCTTTCCTCATTTAGTAATGTAGGTCATTTTGTAATACAAAGGTGATGGAATAAATATGATAATTAAACAATTTGATGGTACACAGTTAAGTTATATGATAATAAAACATGGTGGAATAAATATGATAATAAAACAAGTTTGATAGGATGGAATTGGAGTTATATTTGATGCAATAAATATGATAGTAAAATAGTTTGATGGTGCAAAGATGATGGAAGAATTATGACATATGGAATATGTTATCACTAGGAGTCACCTTCAGATTGCATGGAAGGCAAGCCCAGTACCCATCAAGTTATATGTGAATGATAGAGTGTTTTAACGGGTCAAATGGAAAAGGACTCAAATGGCAATGTTATAACTCAGACAATAGGGCTAGAATGCACCAACAATTAAGGTCTTGGCTAAATTCTACCAGTAGTTTGGGAGTAAGTATGAATAGAGGGAAGACTTGAGTGAGAGGAGTGTAGGGACTGCTGCAAACATCAGGTCTACAAAAGTCTAAGGAAGAAAGTTTCTAATCACAATATCCTCTTGACATAAAAAACTAAGAAATCTAAATAAACATCATGATAATATAACGATCAAACATCCACCATCACATCACCACAATAATTCATGTGAATCCTTAAAAGCATGAACATTTAGCAACTGAAGCAAATAGACTGGAAAGGAAGTTGATTTCTATTAGCCAAAAAGTCTTAAGTCTAGTACATCACTAGATCATAGTCACGTCATCAAAATATTACAAAATAAAGGGAGCCTTGATCAACCATCCGAACCTACTAAATCAATTGATCTATCTATTTATAACAAAAAGGGAGGCAACAACTGGAGGTACGAGTTGGACTCCTTCCCTTGAAAATCTCTTAAACATTTATTTTTTCTAACAACTAAGAAAACAACCTATGCTATAAAACAAGAAAATGTTGGTGACTAATCCAGTCATGCTTCTAACTGATTTGATCCTCTTTTTCTGCTAAGATCTTGTTTTTCCATGTGTCCTTTTGGAGCCTATAGTTCTCCTTAGTATTCCAGATGCTATTTCTGTAACTTTCTCCATCATCAACTTATCCAAGGCTATTGGCCTAGTCCTCCTAGATTCTTGGTGTTTGTTGGAAACTATGGATAGCACACCCTAAAACGGAACAAGGAGAGAAGGTAGCGCATGTAGGTAGCGCCCCTGTGCTGCATATATGTTCCATCATTTATCCTCTATTTAAATATAGCATAGCGCCTGTAGGTAGCGTCCCTATGTTGTGCATGTGTGTAAACATGCTCCCTACCAAATATTATGTAGCGCCTATAGGTAGCATCGTTGTGTTGCACCCGTATACCGATTCCGTGCTTTGTGGAATATTACGCAATGCCACTGACGCTGTGTTTGCATACAGGTTTGGGTAGCAATTCCAAAACACAACGTCTTTGAATCTTGAACAAGTGGAGAGAATATTGTGTCCTTCCATGATGACAAAACCATTTTACTTAGGTGCCTCGACTATGCCATAGGTAGTGATTTTACCACTGAGTGAAGCTAGGACTTAGCAAAAACTCAAAATCCATATAGCTAAAAGCCTAGAAGCTTGTATAGATGGAAAATATAGTATTTGCATATTAGTTAACCCTCCCAAAAAGGAACAATCCCCAAAAATGGAGCTTACCCCTTACCAACTATTTTTTCATCTTGACACTTAGCCTCACACTCTTTCTGGTAAAAAAACGTATCTTCAATTGACTCGACAAACTTCTTCTTCTTAGTACTGGCAGGCTTATTCAATGTAGTTGTGCTCTCCTTAGTTGTTGGTTTGTCATATTAAATCATCAATGGCAGCCTCAACCAACACCTGTAAATTCCTTTGGGCTACCTCATCTTGGAAATGCTTCAGTTATGCCTTTAGCTTCATGTTCTGAGCTTGGAAACCTTTGTTCTGCTTGCAGAGGTTCTGGAGTTGTCTATGTAGGGGTTGAGTCCTCCTTGCTGCAAATCTTTCCAAGTATAGGGTATGACTGTAGCCATCCATAAGCTCTGTCATATTGACTCTTTCACACATGGCTTCTTTTTCAATTTAGCCACTTCTTTTCTTGACTCCTTAAGTTGTCTGATAAGTCTCTTGAAGGTATGATCAGCAGGGGGAGTAGAGACATGCACAGTCTCATCAAGCTTCTTCTCGTCCTCTTCTTCCCTTTGTATAAGAATTTTCTTGTGTGTTTCATCAACCTTTTCAAAACCCTTTCCTTTATGCTTCTTCTCTTGCACAACAACTTCTCCTTTGTTCTTCACAGGCTCTTCAAAATCTTTCATAAAGACTTCATCTTTCCTCTCCAAAGGTATTTTGGTGCCTTTACCCTTCTTCCTCTGAATAGGGGTTTTTGATTTCTCCTCCACAAGCGTTTCAATGCTTTTTCCTTTCTCCTTATGCATAGGGGTTTTTGGTAAAGACTTCTCTTTGAAAACCTCCTTAGGAATTGATGACCTAGTGAAAGGTCTTTTACCCTTGATTTTGTTAAGTACCTATACTAGATCTGCAAATATACTTCAATAATACCAAGAATAAACCATAAACCATTCACCATAACATGAACACGAGAAATAGATAAAACCCTTGAGGTAGGGTAACACCATATATTAATCCTTATGGAAGGATAAAACTCCTCAAGCAATCCTTGCTTGTACAATCACAATATTCTTCACTATGTTTCATTACATTGCCTACACTTCTTTATATAGCTCTTCTTATCTCCTAGGAACCTTCTAGAGAGCCTTCTCACATTTATTACATCCAACTACCATAGTGGGCCTTTATTAATATAGTGGACCTAGTCCACCTTACATTGAATGAACACATTCCCATATATTAAATGACTTTCACTAATAACACATAACTACATTCCCATTGGATACCTCCCTAGGTACCCCATATTACCTCCCTATGTATACTACATTCCATCTCCCTTCACATGTTTCGTCCTTGAAACATAAGAAGAAACCATACAATATGATCGGCTAAGCAATGTAGCCAACTGGTACCAAGTACGACCATCCATCCATCCCAATGGAAGTCGAACATGATGTCTATCTACTACCTTTCCACCCTGATCTTTCTCTGCATCATGTCAGGGTTGCCATGGGATTGTTTCTGTAGCTTGAGCTCTTCCCGTAGTGCTGGTAGTCCTCCATGCACCTCTTGATCGATTTCCTGTCTGGTGCCCTGCTAGTGCATAAATGTGTTGATGCACATGCCCTTGCCTTTATGACTTTTGTGTCTCTATATGATGTGGATGGAGATATACAACAACTGTAGGAATTTGTTCTTTTTTCTTCAAATCTGCAACACTTTGTGCCTTTGAGTCAATGACCTACTTAGCTTCCTGATTATGTCCTCCTTATAGTTTTTCTTCATCTCCTTCTGTAGACTCTGCCTCTGATTCAACTTCAGACTAGGAAATAACTTCTTTGCTAGCTTCCATGGGTCCATCCTTC
Organism: Picea engelmannii; assembly: GCA_009831015.1. Taxonomy (NCBI): domain Eukaryota; kingdom Viridiplantae; phylum Streptophyta; class Pinopsida; order Pinales; family Pinaceae; genus Picea; species Picea engelmannii. The sequence goes on along the minus strand of ML776908.1, from coordinate 966,821 downwards.
TTAATAAAAGACACATCCTGCAATGTGATTTTCTTTTTCTTATACCACAACTTTAAAAACTTCTTTTGCACATTAATATTAATGGTACCCACTGATTCTATCCAAGGATATCCCAAAAAAATATCCACTTCATCCATATCCATAGCATAAAAATATGAATGCAACACATATTTATCCATGGTAATCTTCAAATCTTTAAAAATTTGAACATTTTCACCCTCAACCTGTGTGCTTTGAATATTCTTTATTGGAACTTGCAATCTATTAACCAATTGAACATTGATAAAATTATGCATGCAACTAGGGTTAATAGA
>ML776908.1:943052-965452 GCA_009831015.1 Picea engelmannii | reverse complement strand
CTGAATAGATCTACAAATATAATCACCACAAATACTGAATACACAATAGATCCACAAAGCAATATAGAAGAAACCACACTTTATTATTACCAAACCCTTGAGGTAGGGAAACACCATACAATGGATCCTATTATGGAAGGGATCCTCTCCTGTTCACTTTCCTCTTCGAGGGGGCATCCTCCTATTGAGCTACATCTCAGAATACAATAATTCTCTTCATGTCTCATTACATTGCTTGAACCCCTTTATATAGTGATACCATCACCTAAGAACATTCTAGAGGAGGAATCTTCTATAAGTAGAACCTTCTAAGAAGTCCTCTTACATTTATTATATCTAATTACCCATTTATTATATCTAACTACCATAGTGGACCTTTTTTAATAATATAGTGGACCTAGTCCACCTTACATTGAATGACCTCCACTATTATCACTATGGGCCCTCGCCCCCCCCCACTACATCTCTAGCTACCTTACAACCTAGTCCACCTTACATTGAATGACCACATTCCCATATATTAAATGACTTCCACTAATAACACATAACTACATTCCCATTGGGTACCTCCCTAGGTACCCCATATTACCTCCCTAGGTATACTACATATTTTGACTGTTGGAGGAGAAGAGGGAAAGAGAAGCTTCTTCCCTCTCTTAGATGTCAACTTGGTAGAGGAAGTCACTTATTCTAATCCTGGTGGAGGTGGGGGTGAGAAATCTCTATGTGGGGAAGGACAAGTCTCCTCCTCAGCTTCCATGACCTGCTTGTTGATTTCTGAAACATGGGATCTGCCCTTTCTCTTCTTGTTGATACCTGCTTTAGTACTAGTGGATGTTGAAGGAACTGAAATATGTGATTCGGGAGTAGGTGATGGGTCCATATTGAAGTGAGAAGTAACCACAAAATTCTCCCATGAAATCTCTTTCTTTCCCAACTCTTCAGAGACTAACATTCTGATCAGTCCAGAGTGGAAAAAGCTAGAATCCACATCCTTAGATTTGGCTTGCACCCTATCAAACATTTTACCTATAATTCTCAATAGGTAATAAGGAACATTAATCTCAATCTTACCAGTAAAATGTAACAACAAACTTATGTGGTAATGATACAAGGTGTTAAATCTCCCTTCACAAGTAAAATATCTCTGTATGATCTTCAAAATTCTATCAAACTGTTCGATTAGTTGATTCCTCGGCATACTCTTAGACAACTCATTGGCTCGATAGTAAAGCTTGAAGAGATCTTTAACAAAGGGTGAACTCAAAACCATGGCCTTGAACCACCTTTAACCTGAAATGGGAATCCCTGTTGCAGCTGAGATGGAGGTTTCAGTTACATCAAATTCCAAATCCCCAACTCTAGTTTTCTTGCCATCAAAATTTAATGAAAACTATTTTGCTACCTTTGGATGGCCTCTCTGCATGTTCTAGAAGAAAGAGAGGCATCCTGCTCTTTGAAATATCTCCCTTTCCATGGGCTCTGTGTTAAAAAGGCGCATGTCCACAGGTTATGTCCTAAATATCTTGCCACCTTTGTGTGCTTTCTTCGACTGAGGGGTCTCCATGAATCAAAAATGAGGGTTCTTGGGAGGCTTAAGGGATGCTAATGACCAAAAATATTCAATTCAGGTTTCAAATGTACAAAGATGGCCCTTAAAATTGATATTTCTTAGAAAGCCGAGCTTGACTATGGGAAATAGACCTTTAGACTTGTAAAGGATCTTTAGAGCGTAGAATGTGACAGGGTAATCCAGAATGGCTCTTTGTACAGGATGAAAGGGAGCAAGGAAAACAAAGAGGGTTTGAGCAATGCCTCTGGGTAGCGCAACGCATACACAGAGGATAAGCTATTACAAGCCTGAGACTTCAATGGTTAAAGAAAATGACAGTAATCAGACCATGGACACTGGAAAGGACATTTTTAGGTATGCAAATATGGCTTCCTTACTACCCTGCAGGCTTAATAAATCGAAAACCCGAGCACAAATTTCATGAGAAAATTAATATGCAAAGGAGGCTGCACAGGATACCTGTAAAGTCTACACCTGTTGAGGTCTTCAGCATGATCATAGGATGAAATTGAGGAAAATTTGGCCCTGGAATCTCTCACATCATCAGATTTAGTTGACATGTGGTCGCTTGATCGGAACTAGAAAACTTACACAGCGCAACATTGTTAAAATTTTCAAAATTAAGAAACCGTTACCAAGGATCATAAATGCAAGATCTTTTGAAGGCACATTAACCGACCTTTGGCACTGAAAACAAGGGACATGGTCTCAGTCATGGAAATCATGACTTGTAGTGGATGGATGATAAACGTGACAGGCACTATGGAACTTCCTGATGAGTAGGAAGTGCTTCCAAATCAAAAAATGATTGGATAGGTAAGCGAGTACAATGAGTCATGCTTACTAGGTCATGAGTGAAGAGAAAGAGTAGTCACATTAGTTTAGCAATGGGAGGAGTCTATTTAGGGACAAGTCATGATGAGGACCAAAAATGAGTCATGAGCTAAAGAGGTTCTAGAACCATAAACAAAATTGGGGACCAAACAAGAACTATGACTCAAAAATTTAATCTTCTAAGATGAACCTAACATCAAACTTTAAGAGGATGAGACTCAAAAAATTAAAATCTAAGGCTTAAAAAAGTATTAATCAAACTAAATACCCAAGGAAACGTAGTGTGATAACATTGTCTCCACAGGGGATGGCATGCCCCCTGTGGGCTGCCAAGAATGAGTAGATTTAGTGCCTTATCCTAGGGCTATGGGGTCATTTATTGGAAAAAAATAAAATAAAAAAGAAAATGATATTTACAATGACATGAAGAGCCATTGAAGGCTCAAGAAAAGTTATTTTTCATGAAATGGCCATTGACAGGGCCACCAAAAACCTCTTCATCCTCCATATTTTGCAGCTTGAAGGTGTTATTAGAGAATACCTCCAAGATTTTGAAAGGGCCAACCCATAAAGATTCAAATTTACTGTGCTTGCCTTTATCTTGTCTCGGTGCATCCCACTTGAGCACCAAATAGCCCAGCTTAAAATCCTCTTTGTTCACCTTCTTGTCGAATGCCTGCTTGATCTTTAATTGATGGTCATATGTCTTTTCTACAAGTTGTTCCCAAGTCTGTTGCACCTCAACCAACTGCTGAATCCTCCTGATCATATGATATGGCTCCCCTTGATAATCCTGGAATAATTTCACCACAAGTAATGCAAGTTGAGAAGGAAAACTGCCTCAACTCCATATACCATCTGGAAAGGGGAAATTCCCAAGGATCTTTTCACTGTCATTCTGTCAGCCCATAGAGAAAATTTGAGTTTTGAATCCCATGCCTTTTTGTTATCCTCTAGAAGCTTTTTAATAATCTTTATAATTCTTTTGTTCGAGGATTCTGCAAGCCCGTTTCCCTGTGAATAGTAAGGGGTAGAGTGAATCAATGTGATTCCAAACTATTCACAGAACTGAATCAATGATTCATCCTTGAAAGATGCAACATTGTCAGTGAAAATTCTGTTCGGGCAGCCAAACCTCGCCATAATGTCTTCAAGGAAACCAATGATCACTTTGTGGGAAGCATTCCTAGTAGGAATAGCCTCTATCCACTTAGTGAAGTAATCTGTGGTAGTCAAGATCCATCTATGTTGGTCACTGGAAGAAGGATGAATTTTGCCGATAAAATCTAGGCCCCACTATTGAAAAAGTCTCGAAGCTACTATGGGATTTAATGGCAAAGACTTAAGTTGTTGCTTTCCAATTTTTTTTTGACACTTATCACATGCTCTGATCTTAGCACAAACATTCGTGAACAGACTAGGCCATAAATACCTATCCCTGAGAATCTTGTAGGCAGTGGTCCTCCAAAAAATGATGTCCCCCACACAAACTATCGTGAAAATCAAACATAATATTTTGGGCTTCTTGCGGGTCTAGGCATCTCAACAACACTCCCAATGGATCCTTCCAATACAAAATTTGATCAACCAAGAAATACTTTATTGATTTGATTTTTAATGTTCTCACCTTGTTCTTTTCCATACCACTTGGAGGTTGTAAATTCTGTAAGAAAAATATAATGTCCTTGTACCAACTGCAATCTGCCAATGCAGGGATGATTTGAATACCTTTGTCATTTAATTCAGCCTGCTGCTTTTCTGCACATGAGCTAATGAAATTTACCCCCAACGCTGAGAAATTCGATTCAGCCAAGAGATTGGCCAAACCCTGGCCTTTAACTAATTTTGTGGGCCTAATCTCCAAATCAAATTCAAGTAGTTTAGCAATCCACTTGTTTCATTTTCTGTCAATATCATGCTAAATAAGAATTTCTTTTACAGCAGCTGATGGAACATAAGCAATAATTCTTGAGTGCAACAAATAAACTCTGAAAGAATTAAGAGATTTAACCAGTGCATATGCTTGCTTGTCCATAATGTCATACTTTAGTTATGCATCTCTTAATGCCCTACTGAAAAAGGAAATGGGTTGTTCTAAGCCTTCAACGTTCTTCTGCAATATGACTGCTGCTACTATATCAAAAGAGGCAAAAGAAAAAATAAGAAAGTCCTTGGAGTAGTCGGGGTTGACAAGAACCGGGGCTTCTGTCAATGCTTTCTTTATTTTATCAAAAGAATCACGGGCCTCAATAGTCCATTTGATTTCACTATCCTTCCTCAGCATGGTTGTGATATACTTAACTAACTCAACAAAATTTGACACAAATCTTCTCAAAAAGTTGTTTTTTTCCAGAAAAGATGTACCTCTTTTTAAGATATGGGGAGTGACAAAGTTTGTATAGCCTCAACCCTACTGGAATCAATCCTTACTCCTTCAGTTGAAACAGTACGCCACAATAATTTTCCTTCTTTCATGGCAAAGAATGATTTTTTCGGATTCAAAGAGAGGCCACATTTTCTGCATTTCAAGAAAACCTTTCTTAAATGATCACAATGTTCCTTATTAGACTGAGAATACATAGTTATGTCGTCCAAATAGATAACAACAAACTTATCATTTTCTCCAATAAATGCTATGTCCATAGCTCGCTAAAAAGTTTCCCCTGCGTTCATCAAACCAAAGGGCATCTTGGTGTACATAAATGTCCCCCGGGGAGTGGTGAAGGTCGTCTTCTCCCTGTCCTCTGGAAAAACAGATACCAAATTGTATCCAGAGAATCCATCAACCATAGACATCTTGGATGCTCTTGTCACCTTCTGTAATATGTGCTCCATCTTGGGTAAAGGATAATTATCCTTTTTGATCTTCTATTCAAATTTTGGAAATCGACACAAAGTTTGATTTCCCCATTCTTTTTTCTTACTGGGACCAAATTGGCTACCCATTCGGAATACCTCAAAGGAATGATAATTTTTTCATCTAAAATCTTCTTAACTTCTTTCTCCATGACAGGCAACAACATAGGACTGATTTGCCTCAAATTTTTCCTAAAAGGTTTGGTGTTTTCTTTTAATGGGATCTTGTGCTCTATTATGCTTGTGTCATAAGTTCTGAGATCTTCACAAGTCCAAGAAAATACATCAGCAAATTCTTTCAACAACTTAGTGTATTCTGCCCTCTACTTTTCTGATAGGCTGCTTGACAATTTGACGTATTTTGGATCTTTTTCAATGCCCAAATTGCACTCAATGATATCAGCATCATCAGTGGATACCTTCCCTTTCAATGCCGCATCATTCCCACCAAATAATCTTTCCAAAAGAACTAGTCCCTTTGGTATATGATTGCTAGGCAGCTCCACAATATGATGATTAGCAATTTTATTGAGGAAAACATCAGCATGAGGAGTGATTTATGGATCATGATCCTGATCAATGTGCAATGCAGAAAATTCATCAACAATCTCAAGAAAATTTTAAAGTTCTAAATCATCTTCGAACACCTTCCAATATTTTACATTGTCTGGTGTAGAAGGTCTGTATTTGACTTCTACATCATACTTGATTTTGGGTGGTATGGGAATTCTGAATTTGCTTGCTAGTACAACCAAAGAATCAACCATAGTATTCTCTTCTCTAGGAATGAATGATATATTAAAAGAAGAGAAAAAACTGTCCACTAAATCCCATACTTCATTTCTGTAAGATCTAAGCCTAGGATTCTTTGTTTGATAAATATTTTTAATCTGATGGACTATCAATTCAACATACCCAAATACTGACAACTCCTCTATCCCCATGTCTTTTGCTTCCCTCAAACCCAAGACAAGAGCCCCGCACTCTACCACATTATTAGTAGTCTCAAATTCTATTTTATATGACAAAGATATAATTTCTTGAGTTGGTGAGACAAAGATCACCCCAACACCAGCACCTTCCTCGGAAGAGGTTCAATCAAAGAACATATTCCAAACAAAAGGAGTTGGAGGAGGCTCTTCAGAAAAGTTGATGTATTTTTTTTCTGATTTCTAAAGGGGCTTTCGGGGCATCGGTGAGCTTCAAAATACTAGATCCTAGATCTGTATCAAAAGAAAAAATAGGGTGATTAACGAGGTTTTCTTCATCACTAATGATGTAAGCCAATTGGGCTTCCTTGTAAAGTATTCTATGCTCTCCCCCCAAAATAGGAATAGTAGCATAAGAGAGATCCATCTGCAAGGTTCCACCAAGTCTTTTTATCCAGGATCTTGATAAGAGCATACCAAACTTGGGGGGAACATCAACAACTACGATATCCATAAGTATATTCTTCATGGGTAGCTGAAATAAGGTCACAACCATATCTTTAATGACTCCAAGACATTTGAATTTTCTAGAATCAAAAGAATATAAATCATGATAGGTCTTTGTGACTTCTAACCCAAGTTCATCCATAACAGATTTTGGCATAAGATTGTGGGATGCTCCTGAATCCATGAGACAATTGTGTAGCACCTTATCATGTATATTCAATGAAGTATAAAAAGGTGGGGATGAGTCATCTTTGTATTCTATCAAAGGACCTAAAATCACTGCTAGTTTTTCATCTTGCAGGTTTATGGAATCAATGGCATTTGGAGATGATTCTGGCTGTAACATTTGGGATAAATATTTTCTAAAATCCTCATTTTTTATCAATTCCAAAAAAGGTACAGGGATCTTTATTTTCTGTATCTCATTCTCAAAAATGAAGGAAGGGGAAAGCTTCAAGATCTCTTTGGTTTCAAGAGTAGGATCTCTGATCAGAACTTGTGGGTTTTGAGAGTCTTTTTCCTTGATGCTCACTGTCACAGCCTTGGAAGGATCTTCTTTCTGAACAGACTGATTAGGGGCTTCAGTGTTTTTTGCATTCTTCTTAGATCTCAAATTTTATCTACCAGGATTCTCCTTTGCTTTCTCCCCCTTGCTTAACTCATTAATTTGAATATCCAATAAATATTGTTCATAAGAGGATCGGGTCAAGTGTGGGGATGGGAAAGTATCACCTAAACAGTGAATCTCAGGATTAGTTTCAACCTCCTCTTCTTCTTCATCTACCACTAAATTATTTTGCAAAGGATCTTGTACCCTTTGATCATCTCTCTCTCTATTTCTGGGAAGGATTTGGGGAGCACTGTTGGGTCTCCTGAAATTACCTTTGTTTTCAGTGTTTTGAGCATTTCTATATGGTTGTCTTCCTTCTGATTTCAATTTCTCAATTTCAGTGGAGAGAGATTTTACTAATTTGGTCAGCTCATATACTTGAGAATGGAAAACAGAGGAATCAGAAGTGGAAGCTTCAGATTTGTTTTTTCTCCTATCCCTATCAGATTTTCCCCCGAGTTTATCTGATGCCACTATGTTGGATTCTACCTCTAAGGCAACATCTTACATATGAACCAAAGAAGGTGACCTTCTTTCCCTCAAAAGGAGGCAAAATTTAGAATCAAAAGCATTGTCATAAGTGATTTTTTCCATGGTTTCAGTGGGTTTGATCTCATTAGGTATTTTATTGTACATTTTGTTAAATCTTTTAGAAAAGTCAGAGACAAACTCTCCTTCTTTCCTTTTCAAAGACCCAAATTCAGTGATGTAGTACAAAAAATCCTTTTTGTCACCCCAATGCCTCAAGAAGGCTTCATCCAATTCCTCAATACTAGTAATGGATCCATTCCTAGCCTCACCAAATAGGCTTTGGACGAAAACCCTCATCCAAACATCTTCATTTTCAATATTTTGGTTATCTGCATAGCTATAGAAGGAAACAAGATGTTCCTCGACTGTTACATCTTCTTCTCCCGTAAACTTAGGCATGTATTTCAAATAATCTCTAGGGGGAAGGGAATTCAGTGGATGAGGTAAAAGTAGAAGAGAATATCTTGCATCCACTATGGCATCCATCCTATTAGCAGGGGGGTTGACAACGTCCATTTGATTTTGGATTCTTGGTGAACAAGAAGGAGAAGGGGACTTGGTTGTATGTATAGTAGGAGAGGAAGGAATGGATGAAGGGGGGGGTTCAGTTTTCACAATAGGAGGATGAAATTCTTAAGATGATGGTAAGGTCTGGGAGGGAGATGACGTTCCTACTTCTTTAACAACAAACGTTTTAACAGAAAGAGGTGTAGCAAAACCTAAAGTAGGGAAATCTTCAAAACTATCAAGACTGAAACACTTCTCAATATCAGGGGAAGAAAATATATCAATGTTTTCCTCTTTCAGTTCAGTCTCAAAGGAAGAGTTTTCAACAAGAAACTCTCCAAAATCAATCTTTTTAGATACTTCAACAGAAGATAAAGGAAACTTACTTGATAAAACAACTGGAGTATCAAGAGTAGAATCAAGAAACTGACCAGAAACACTTGTAGCAGCAATAGATTTTTTTTTTTGGGAATCTTTTCCCTTCTTGATTATCTTCTCTGGGTCAGCCTCAGGTGGTACCAAAGGTAGCTATGGATTTGATCTTGTGTGTTTTCCTTTAGGTGCCAGAGCTGAAACAATGGAGTCGCTAGGTGCAGTCTGCAATCTTCGAAGCACTGAGTTCTAATGCACCTTTAGAACTAGAATAATGAGTCATTTTAATCCCATGGAAAAGTATTCAAATCGATCCCCAGCAATGACACCAAGAATGTTAGCACTAGGAGTCACCTTCAGATTTCATGGAAGGAAAGCCCAATACCCATCAAGTTATATGTGAATGATAGAGTGTTTTAACAGGTCAAATGGAAAAGGACTCAAATGGTAATGTTCTAACTCAAACAACAGGGCTAGCATGCACCAACAATTAAGGTCTTGGCTAACTTCTACCAGTAGTTTGGGAGTAAGTATGAATAGAGGGAAGACTTGAGTGAGAGGAGTGTAGGGACTGCTGCAAACATCAGGTCTACAAAAGTCTAAGGAAGAAAGTTTCTAATCACAATATCCTCTTGACATCAGAAACTAAGAATATAATGATCAAACATCCACCATCACATCACCAAAATAATTCATGCGAATCCTTCAAAGCATGAACATTTAGCAACTAAAGCAAATAGACTGGAAAGGAAGTTGATTTCTATTAGCCAAAAATTCTTAAGTCCAATACATCACTAGATCATAGTCACGTCATCAAAATATTACAAAATAAAGGGAGCCTTTCTCAACCATCCGAACCTACTAAAGAAATTGATCTATTTATTTATAACAAAAAGGGAGGCAACAACTGGAGGTATGAGCTTGCCTCCTTTCCTTGAAAATCTCTTAAACAATTTTTTTTTTTAACAACTAAGAAAACAACCTATGCTATAAAACAGGAAAATGTTGGTGACTAATCCAGTCATGCTTCTAACTAATTTGATCCTCTTTTATTGCTCAGCTCCTGTTTTTCCATGTGTCCTTTTGGAGCCTATAGTTGTCCTCAACATGCCAACTACTATTTCTATAACTTTCTCCATTATCAACTTATCCAAGGATGTTGGCCTAGTCCTCCTAGATTCTTGGTGTTTGTTGGAAACTTCCTTGAGTAGCAACTCTGGATAGCACACCCTAAAATGGAACAAGGAGAGAAGGTAGTGTCTGTAGGTAGCACCCCTGTGCTACATATATGTGCCATAATTTATCCTCTATTGAAATATAAGGTAGCGCCCCTATGTTGTGCCTGTGTGTAAACCTTCTCCCTACCAAATATTATGTAGTGCCTATAGGTAGTGCCATTATGTTACACCCGTATACCAATTCTGTGCTCTATGGAATATTATGCAGTGATTTTACGCAACGCCACTGATGCTGCATTTTCATACAGGTTTAGGTAGCAATGCCAAAACACAACATCTTTGAATCTTGAACAAGTGCAGAGAAGATTGTGTCCTTCCATGATGACAAAACCATTTTACTTAGGTGCCTTAACTATGCCATAGGTAGTGATTTTACCACTGAGTGAAGCTAGCACTTAGCAAAAACTCAAAATCCATATAGCTAAATTCCTAGAAGCTTGTATAGATAGCAACGATAGTATTTTCATATTAGTTAACCCTCCCGAAAAGGAACAATCCCCAAAAATGGAGCTTACCCCTTACCAACTATTTTTTCATCTTGACACTTAGCCTCACACTCTTTCTGGTAGAAAGAGTATCTTCAATTGACTTAACAGACTTCTTCTTCTTATCACTGGCATGCTTCTTCAATGTAGTTGTGCTCTCCTTAGCTATTGGTTTGTCATCTTCAATGGCAGCCTCAACCAACACCTGTAAATTCCTTTGGGCTACCTCATCGTGGAAATGCTTTAGTTTTGCCTTTAGCTTCCTGTTCTAAGACTGGAAACCTTTGTTCTGCCTGCAGAGGTTCTGGAGGTTTCTATGTAGGGGTTGAGTCCTCCTTGTTGCAAATATTTCCAAGTCCAGGATATGACTGTAGCCATCCATAAGCTCTGTCATCTTGACTCTTTTAGACATGGATTCCTTTTTCAATTTAGCCACTTCTTTTCTTGACTCCTTAAGTTGTTTGATAAGTCTCTTGAAGGTCTGATCACCAGGGGGAGTAGAGACATGCACAGTCTCAACAGGCTTCTTCTCATCCTCTTCTTCCCTCTGTACATGAATTTTCTTGTGTTTCATCAGCCTTTTCAGAACCCTTTCCTTTATGCTTCTTCTCTTGCACAACAACTTCTCCTTTGTTCTTCATAGGCTCTTCAAAATCTTTCACAAAGACTTCATATTTCCTCTCCAAAGGTATTTTGGTAACTTTACCCTTCTTCCTCTAAATATGGGTTTTTGATTTCTCCTCCACAAGATTTTCAATGATTTTTCCTTTCTGCTTATGCATAGGGGTTTCTGGTAAAGACTGCTCTTTGAAAACCTCCTTAGGAATTGATGACCTAGTGAAAGGTATTTTACCCTTGATTTCGACTGCTAGAGAAGAAGAGGGAAAGATAAGCTTATTTCCTCTCTTAGATGTCAACTTGGTAGAGGAAGGCACTTCTTCTAACCCTGGTGGAGGTGGGGGTGAGAAATTTCTATGTGGGGAAGGACAAGTCTCCTCCTCAGCTTCCATGACCTACTTGCTGATTTCTGAAACAGGGGCTCTGCCCTTTCTCTTCTTGTTGATACCTACTTTAGTACTGGTGGATGCTGAAGGAACTGGAATCTGTGACTGGGGAGTAGGTGTTGGGTCCAGCTTGAAGTGCGAAGTAACCACAAAATTCTCCCATGAAATCTCTTTCTTTCCCAACTCTTCAGAGACTAACATTCTGATCAATCCAGAGTGGAAAAGTCTAGAATCCACATCCTTAGATTTGGCTTGCACCCTATCTGACATTTTACCTATACTTCTCAGCAACTAATAAGGAACATTCATCTCAATATTACCAGTAAAATGTAACAAAAGCCTTATGTGGTAATGATACAAGGTGTTAAATCTCCCTTCACAAGTAAAATATATTTGTACGATCTTCAAAATTCTATCAAACTGATCGATCAATTGATTCCTCGACATACTCTTAGACAACTCATTGGATTGATATTCAATCTTGGAGAGATATTTAACAAAGGGTGAACTCAAAACCATGGACTTGAACCACTTTTCACCTGAAATGGGAATCCCTGTTGCAGCTGAGATGGAGTTTTCAGTTACCTCAAATTCCAAATACCCAACTCTAGTTTTCTTGCCATCAAAATTTAATGAAAATTGTTTTGCTACCTCTAGATGGCCTCTCTGCACGTTCTGGCAGAAAGAGAGGCATCCTTCTCTTTGAAATATCTCCCTTGCCATGGGCTCTGTGTCAAAAAGGTGCATGTCCACAGGTTATGTCCTAACTATCTTGCCATCTTTGTGTGCTTTCTTCGACTAAGGGGTCTCCATGACTCAAAAATGAGGGTTCTTGGGAGGCTTAAGGGATGTTAATGACCAGAAAGCTTCAATTCAGGTTTCAAATCTACAAAGATGGCCCTTAAAATTGACAATGCTTATAAAGCCGAGCTTGACTATGGGAAATAAACCTTTAGACTTGTACATGCTTTTTAGAGCGTAGACTGTGACGGGGTAATCCAGAATGGCTCTTTGTACAGGATGAAAGGGAGCAAGGAAAACAAAGAGGGTTTGAGCAATGCCTCTGGGTAGCGCAACGCATACACATAGGATAAGCTATTACAGGCCTGCGACTTCAATGGTTAAAGAAAACGACAGTAATAAGACCATGGACACGGGCAAGGAAGTTTTTAGGTATGCAAATATGGCTTCCTTACTACCCTGCAGGCTTAACAAACCGAAAATCCGAGCACAAATTTCCTGAGAAAATTAATATGCAAAGGAGGCTGCACAGGATACCTGTAAAGTCGACACCTATTGAGGTCTTCAGCACAATCATAGGATGAAATTGCGGAAATTTTGGCCCTGGAATCTCTCACATCATCAGATTTAGTTGACATGCTATCACTTGATCGGAAATGACAAACTTACGCAGTGCAACACTATTAAATTTTTCAAAATTAAGAAACCGTTACCAAGGATCATAAATGCAAGATCTTTTGAAGGCACATTAACCGACCTTTTCCACTGAAAACAAGGGACATAGTCTCAGTCGTGGAAATCATGACTTGGAGTGGATGGATGATAAACGTGGCAGGCACTACGTAACTGCCTGATGAGTAGGCAACGCTTCCAAATCAAAAAATGATTGGACAGGTAAGCGAGTACAACGAGTCATGCTTACTAGGTCATGAGTGAAGAGAAATAGGAGTCACATCAATTTAGCAATGGGAGGAGTCGATTTAGGGACAAGTCATGATGAGGAACAAAAATGAGTCATGAGCTAAAGAGGTTCTAGAACCGGACCAATCAAGAACTATGACTCAAAACTTTAATTTTCTAAGATGAACCTAACATCAAAATTTAAGAGGATGAGACTCAAAAAAAAAATTAAAATCTAAAGCTCAAAAAAGTATTAATCAAACTAAAGACCCATAACAACTTAGTGCGATAACATAATACATATGATATTTTTAAGATAATAAAACATGATAGAATAAATATGATAATAAAACAAGTTTGATATGATGGAATTGGAGTTATATTTGATGCACTAAATATGATAGTAAAACAATTTGATGGTGCAAAGATGATGGAAGAATTATGACATATGGAATACATATGATCTTTAAAGTAATGTAGCTCATTTTGTAATACAAAAGTGATGTAATAAATACGATAATTAAACAATTTGATGGTACAAAGTTAAGTTATATGATAATAAAACATGATGGAGTAAATATGATAAAAAAAACAAGTTTGATATGATGGAATTGGAGTTATATTTGATGCAATAAATGTGATAGTAAAACAGTTTTATGGTGCAAAGATGATGGAAAAATTATGACATATGGATATGGATATGATATTTAAAGTAATGTAGCTCATTTTGTAATACAAAGGCGATGGAATAAATATGATAATTAAACAATTTGATGGTACACAGTTTATGATAATAAAACATGATGGAATAAATATGATAATAAAACAAGTTTATATAATGGAATTGGAGTTATATTTGATGCAATAAATATGATAGTAAAACAGTTTGATGGTGCAAAGATGATGGAAGAATTATGACATATGGAATACGTATGATATTTAAACAAGTTTGATGGTGTAAAAGTAAAGGTAAATTAGATGATAATAAAACATGATGGAACATGCATTTATATGCAATGATGGTAAATTAGATGCAGTAAAACAAGTTTAATGATGGAACATGATGGTAAATTAGATGCAGTAAAACAAGTTTAATGATGCAAAGATGGTGGGAAAACATGACATTTAAACAAGTTTGATGGTGTAAAAGTAAAGGTATGTGAGATGATAATAAAACAGGACGGAATTGATGTTGTAAAGGTGATGGAAAATATATGACATGATGGAATAAATATGATAATTAAACGAGTTAGATGGTGTAAAGGTAAAGTTAAGTCATGATAACAAACCATGATGGAGTAAATATGATAATAAAACAAGTTTGATGGCACAAAGGTGATGGAAAAATAATGGCATTATGGAAAAAATATGATAATTAAACAAATTTGATGGCATACATGTAAGTCATATAATCAAACACATGGTTATATTTACTGCAATAAATATGATAATAAACTTTTAATGTACCCAAATCCCTGCAATAAATATGATAATAAACTTTTAATGTACCCAAATCCCTCGTTGGGTCATGATACTACCAAATCAATTAATATAATATATTGATTCAAATATGAAAATATGCATAACATAACATACAAGCTTTATATTATCATTAATTCTTAAAAATATGAATTCAAATGGTTTAAATAGGCATAACAACAATTAAATACATAAAACAACATTTATGTATATAAAATGAAGAGTAAATGTGGCATTTAATCATAGCATTGAAATTTATTTAGATTATATCATTATATTATTTTTCATTTATTTTTATGTTTTCATAGTGGAAAATTTTGGAGGAATCAGCGTGCAGAGTCATTTTAGTGGCAGGTTCTAGTTTAGAAAATTGGTGTTCGGAACCTTCCAGAGCAATTTTGAGACATTAAATGGATTTTTTGGGTGTTCTGGTGTTTGGAACTTGAGCACACACTCTTGATGGTGTTTTACACTTTGAGACCTTTCCAACGGTGTAGATCGTGTGTTAATCAGAGTTCGTATGCAAAAGTTATGCCTCTCGCAAGTTGATCTATTGTGTTGACCACCATGGTATGAGAGGATGTCACATCATCACCCATTACTCATGCATATGTGGCTAGCCATGTGAGAAATTTCAAGAAGATTATAGAAGGTTCAAAACCCTGCCACAATTGAGGGTTGAGGAAGTTAAAAACCTATCCCTAGACAACTATCAGGCTATGTTAAATATCGGGCCACTAGGAGGAGAAGGGGTTCCATTCTATGTTATTCTATTTTGTTCCATAACAGAGCAAAACAACTAGGAGTGGGAAATTAGAGAGAATAACAGAGGGGGTTAATGTTTTGTAGTAGCTTGACAGACCAAAGGTCTTAGGTAACTCCATAGAGAGTGTCTTCTCCTTTGTACTTGCATTATTTGTTGAAATGTACACTTGACATTGAGAGGGGGGGTGAATCAGTGCCACCAAACTTTGGACAATTTTTCACTTTTTATAAATTAATTGAACAACATATATTTATTTCAATTTATCAACTAATTTATAAAAGAATAAATATTTTATTTATTTATTTAACTTGAATGAATACATAAGATCAATATTCATCTTCAAACAATTATGAGAGACCCAACTCTCTATTACAAGACCTAGCTTGTAGTTCTCAGATCCAACTGAGAAATGAGGAATCCAACCCTCATAAAAGGTCCCATCTTGTTGATATCAAATCCAACTGAGATGTGAGGAATCCAATCCTCATACAAGACCCAACTTGTAAACATGCACTAACCTGATATAATGAAACTTCATTCAATTCATTATATATAAATATATATACTTCAACAAATTCAACTACATATTTTTTCACCATACTTTGTTTATATAGTCTCCCTAATAGGTATGAGTTTGAAGCATTGTGTCCCTTTGTTTGAACCATTACACCTCTTTTTATGCCTCTTCATTTGAATTACTAATAATAATTTCTATTATTATTATTATTATTAAAGACTTCAAATCACTTGTTTTGCATTTTATTTTGTTCTGGCTAAAAACCTGTCACTGCAAATGTTACAGAAATCTTGTTCTATGGAGGTGCTTCCTTTAAACGATGTTTTTAATATGACCATATGTGTAGAACCATGGGATTATTAATTTAAGCGTTGCCTCTTCTTTCACCCTTATTCCTCTATCACGAGACCAATGTTTCGTGTTTCATAATTCTTCCCTTTTTTTCTTTTTAGCCCCCCCATATGTCCAGCGTTGGGACCGTGTTTTCTGGGCTTCGACACTCTGGAACTTTTCTTCTTTTCCCCAAATCTTGTTATCTCTGAAGTTATATCTTTCGGAGTGTTATATTTCGAGCAACTTCAATTCACAGTTTTAATCCTAATCATTGATCACGATTTCGGATCAATGGTCTAATCATTATTTTTAAAAGACTCATTTCTCAAAATTTTCTTATCCTTATCTAATGGTTGGGATTCAATCATGATATGGACAATTGTCATTTCCTCCTGTACTTCGCGACTTCGGGGGTTTGTTCTTTTTATAAACTTCCAATTCTCCTGGACTAAATTTCACCGAAGTGTTAATCTTGAGTTGATGTGTGTCCATAACCTTCAACGGTCCAGATCTTATTTCGAATCTTTGGTACTCCGGGACTCCGGGTTACTAGAACTCTGAAGTAGTTCAATTCCTCTGGAATGATAACCTACCGAATAAGTCATAAAGCGGTGGTGACCGCTTGTTGTTGGTTAACACCTTCGCTTACACTATCCTTCCACTATACTTGATCAATGATTGAGAACGCTCCCGAAGTGGATCAATGGTTAGCGTTAATTTGTGATTTACACTTTACTCTATCCTTCCACTGTACTTGATCAATGGTCGAGAATGCTCCCGAATTAGATCAACGATTAACATTAACTTTGGCCTTCATCACTTTGGACAATTGTTGGTGGTAGAAACTAGTTTCCCCTGAAGGACATACTCCCAGAGTGACATAACTTGCTAACGTCACTACTAACTTGGCACTGGTTGAGTGGTTTCCATGTGTCACTTAGATTTGTGACTTACATGTACCTAAAATTCCAATTGGACCTTGACACTTGTCACCATTTTTTCCCGCCACATGTCCTTTCTAACGTGGTATTTACTAACATGGATTTCCTGATGTGTTACATGTCCTCCTCCTGGATCTAATGGCCATAGGTTCATCTAAATCCTTGATCCAATGACTGTGATAAGTTCTAGATCAATGATCTATATTTATTTTGGCCTTCAGGACTTCGGGTTATTCGATTTTCTCAATTCCCAATTCTCCTGGAGTGAGATTCCCCGAAGAATAAACCTCAACTAACTTGACTTCATCTAACTATCCTTCTTTGACGCGAAAATCTTAATACGGTCCAACGGTTGTCAGGAATTTGACTATTCGGGATCTCAGGACTTTAGCCTTGCTTATCCTATCCTTCCACTTTATTTTGATCAAACGGTCAATATAACTCCCATAATGTTTCTTAGATCGAATGACTCATGTCCTTCCTTAATCTTAATGGCTGGAAAACCTCTCGAAGCTCCTGCTTCATATCTGTCGGTTGAGATCTAATTCTTCCCAACATCTGACTTCCCCTCAATCTAACGGTCCTAGACGATTCCTGTGTGTCATCTCTTCTGAGCCTCTTGTGCATCATCTCTTCTAATCTTTTGGTTTTATACTTGGATTCCAACTGAACCAAGATCGTTGATCTATTGGGAATTCGATCCATATCACATTTCTGCAATGCGCTTTCCCTTCTGAGATTCGATTAACATTTCTTTCTTCTAATATGTTTCATCGTTATTTCTCCTGAGATTTTAATAACTATGTGTGCATTATTTACCCCTTTTGTACATGGATTCTCTGTATGCTACCTCTCCTGAGCTTTAGAGTCATAGGATCATTATTGATCCTATCATGATCAACAATAATCACAAATTGCTTCTGCCACACGGTGATCTTCCTCTACTCCGAGGTGATATTTCTTTTCTTATGATGATCATACATGTTTGACTCATATTGCCATCAATGACAACACATAATCAATAATTCCAACATTGTTTCCATACCAAAGAAAAGAGAGCAAAGTAGCCTCACCTTTTAGCTGGATTTTCTCCCGTAAGGGTTTCCCAGAGAAAATATTTGTTTATCTTGTGGATGGTGTGTGATTGTACTTTATTGTTCTCTATTTTCTCTATTTTATCTATTTCATGCATAAGAAGAAAATCAATAACTAAATATCCTGGACTCTAAAGGACTTTAACCTTAGTGTAGATTTCAGTTTTATTTATTGCATATGTTGTGATGAATTGTTTGAGTGGAATATCCATGACAGTTTACCAATCATATTGGTATCAGAGAACGTTTTTCTTTTGGGTATTTTGGGAAGTTGCAATATCCATGAATCAAATTAAAGAGAAGTTGCAGAAACCCTAACCATGGTGGATGAGTCTATTCATAACAACACTCGATATCCAATGGGAGAGATATTTGGGAGGTTAGAAGCACAACATCAGTCACAATATGAACCTCCTCATGGCGGCTCTAGAAAACAAGCTCGGACCATTCAGAGATGATGGAGGCTCTAACTGAGAGATAATTTTAGAGAGGAAATTGGGAGATTACAAAGACTTGGGAAAGGAGTAGTAGAAAGAATCTCAGAAAGAGAAACTGAGTTCAATTGTTGTGAACCATTCACAGTCCCTGTTCAAGATGGAAGAAAAATATGACATAAATACATACCAAGGTGAAATCAATGCATGAAAAACAAATCATTCATTGCAACAACTAGAAGTTTATTTTAGCATTCACCATATAGATGAAGAGCATAATATTTCATTTGCTATATTGAATTTAGAGGGCCATGCTTTAAACTAGTGGGAAATCCATACAAAAACACTTAGGTTGGAGGATGATCCACTAGTAACTAGTTGGGAGGAATTCAAAACCCTCATCAAGTCCCATTTCTACCCTATCGAGTATGTAGAGGACCAATGGATCCGGTGGCACTACTTCGAGCAAAGGAAGGGGCAGAGTGTACATGGTTACACCACTGAGTTCAAAAAGATGTCCATCATGATGGGTATCTTTCCTAATAACTCATATTTACTCCTAAAGTATCTAGGGGGTTTACACAATCATCTATGAAAGCAGGTGATTCTCTTCAAGCTGAGGACAATGGATGATGCATGTGTACAAGCACAATACCTGGAAAACATAGGCCAAAAGAAGGAACATCCAAGTTGTTCGAAGCAGAAGAGCACCAGGAAGCTTCCAAGGAGGAAAATAAGAAGTTGAAAGAAGGGAATATAACAAGACAATAGCCACTACACATCTATGCAAAGATCCCAACAACCATTGCAATCATTGCAACATTGATGGACACACCAAGGAAAAATGTTGGAAACAACATCCAGAGTTGAACCCGAAGAACCACTAGAAGTACGGAAAGAAAAAGAATCTTTTAGACACAGATTCAAACAATCAAGTTCAAAGTAGCTTGGATGTGGATGAAAATATTGTCTACACATCTGTGTAGAAGGAGGTGAATTTGAGTAGCCTTTATCACTAGAAAGTGAAGGAGATGACAAATTTCTTCCACGTTAAGATTCAGGTCAAGAAGACCAACATAGATGCTCTGTTCAACTTTGGGTCACTGGATAATCTCATAGCAGAGGATCTGGTACGCAAGCTTTTATTGGAGGTTCACGATCATCCTAGCCCCTATCCATTAGGTGGGGTAAACAAGGATGCATAGATAAAGTTAACAAAATAGTGTAATATTAAATTTTCTATAAGTGTTGATTTTATTGATGAAGTGGAATTGGATGTAGTACCCCTTGATGTATGTGGAGTAGTGTTTGGAATCCCTTACATGTATATGAGGTATACAATATTCATGTAAATATCCAACCAGTACTAACTAATCAAGGATGGGAAGTCCTACAACGCACATAAAGGAAAGTCAAATATATCACGGGTAAGTGTCAACCAAGCCAAGAAGTTGATTAGTTCTAATAAGAAATATTTTTTTCTTTTATTAAGAGAAAATCAATCTGATGATGAGTCAATGAGAGTGAAGGCGTCCCTAAAGGGGTGTACTAAAGAGAAGAAACATCAATTGGAGGATTTTCTACATGAATACAGAGGAGTGTTCAAGGAGCCTAAAGGGATACCTGTTGATTAAGGTTGGTTGTCATTGATGTCAACCCTTGAAGAAAGCCTTGTAGCACAAAGGTTTGGGTAATGGAACCAAGATTTTTTGAAGTAAATATGACTCATTATTTTTTTTCATGGTTGATAAGAAGTAAATATGGATGAACTCCAAAGTGGTCCCCTTATGGTGAAAGCCCTCACAAGAAGACGCTTTGTGGAGTAAGAGAACCCATGCTCAATTGTGGAATAATGAGATGAAGGACAATGAATTTTTCAGGGAAACTATCCTAGATGGATATTTCTTGTCATGCAATTTCCGGTGGTATGTAGAACGTCACATAACTCCTCACGGTTAGAGAGTTATGACCATGTGAAGTTGGATAACCCAGGTTTGGGTAATGTACCCAAGTTTGTTTGATGGATAACGATATGATTTTTGATATATTTGAATGTAATGCTATTCTAGATGGATAGTACATGTCATTCCATTTTGGTTGGTATGTGGAATGTCACATAACTCCTCACAGTTTGAGAGTTATGGCTTTACGAAGTTGGAGGACCCTCATATGTCATCTAGAAGCCCCAAAAGGTCAAAGTAGTCAAAGTGGTTTAAGAGATTTTAAAAGGTAAATAATAAAGTGAAGTGATGAGTATATTATAATTCAAACTGAATACAAAATAAATTATCTCAATAATAAATTTAATGGAGAAATTAGAAGTGGGTTAACCCTAAAATAAGGAAAGTGGGCCAATTGAC
The DNA here is from genome assembly GCA_009831015.1 of Picea engelmannii. Lineage (NCBI taxonomy): Eukaryota > Viridiplantae > Streptophyta > Pinopsida > Pinales > Pinaceae > Picea > Picea engelmannii. The sequence continues at coordinate 944,441 of ML776908.1, read as the reverse complement.
CTAGAAGATGTTCTTAAGGAAGCTACTTGGAGAGTATAAATAAGAGGCAAGGCTCTCTCATTTTAATTACACTTGAGAATATTGAATATATATAGGTTTCTGAGGTAACCAAGGATATCTAAGCCGAATTTTTGAGAGAAGGTGAAGAAAAGAAGGCCAAAATTCAAGGAAGGATAAATTCTATTGATGGTGCTTTCTAAGGTATGTTATTTACAGGTCATCTCACCATTTTCTCTATAACTTTTTTTCTATAATGATTCAGACCGTGAAATTGCTATTCCATTGATAAAACATAATCAAGTATCTTAGGTAAAACGTTCATCTTGTGGGTCATTGTATTTTGGGAGTTACACTTCGTGGAAAATAGGGTTTGTGGCTAGTCCTGAAACTAGTGAAAAACAGGTGTTTAGGGTAAAAATATCATAAATTATTCATAACATATTGAAATATGAGACCAAATGTGTTGGTTAGGTTAAATTTTGTATTATGTTTTTCAAAATTTTTCGATCAATTAAACGAATATTTCGTGTGGGGTACTCTCTACAAGGTCGCTCTCTAGAATAATCTAGAATTCAACACGGTATGCCATTTTTGCTATAAATCATTTTATGAGAGGTTCCAAGTAGTGACACCCGGAGGAATTGCATAAAACACAATGAAGAAAATTGTGTATCATTTTCATATATTTATACATTACAGGTTCAAAGTTATGATTACTTCAAGTTAAGGTTGTTGACTAATCCAAAACTAGGCATGTGAGACTAAAGAAAAGTTTGATGAAAATTATAGTCTCTTGTTGTTAAAGTTAAGGAAGGTTTGCAGGAATGTGATCATATACACCAGGTCTATTACAGAGCTACAAATCAGATTTGGATGATGAAATTGATGAGGGATTTTGGTTGAGGTACATGGCTGAGACAAGTAGTTGATGAGTTGGCACATACATGAGGTGTATAGATGATGATGTTGGTACATATTGATGAGTCATAGTTTATGAGTAGTTGACACATGATTGGTACATACTTGGTACATGGTTTATGCACTTATTTATGTTATAGGTTGATTACAGGTTGATGCATGGTTGATGCATGGTTCAGATTTATTGGTATAGGTTTATAGCGGTATATATCATAGTGATAGTGTGACAGTGGCTCCATCATTCTACTTCTACTCCAGGGTGGTAGGTCTGGGCAAGTACAGGTGGTTGTATGCACCTTCTGGTTGTAGCTGGAGAACATAGGGGGTTGTATCCTCCTTCTGGTTGTAGCCAGAGAATTGGGGAGTTGGAGCTTCCCTCAGATTGTAGCCTGAGAAACTAGGGGGTTGGAGCCTCCTTCCAGTTGCAGCTGGAAAACAAAGGAAGTTGGTGCTTCCAATGAATGTAATTCT
>ML776908.1:921553-942949 GCA_009831015.1 Picea engelmannii | reverse complement strand
ATCAGTTTAACCACTGAAAGGTAGATCATGGAGAGTACCAACTCATAAAAATGGAATACCACAGTTTGATGGACATAAGTATGCTTTTTGGAGCATAAGGATAAATATATATATATATATATATATATATATATATATAGGCACAAGGATTTAAAGTTTGGCAATCAATTGTAGATGGATACCCAGCACCAACAGTTCCACCAACAAATGAAAAAGCAGTGAAACTTGGTGAGAATAATTCCAAAGCCAAAAATGCACTTTTGAATGGTCTCAGTGATACAATATTCACCAAAGTTGCACATTGTAAATCTGCTAAAGAGATTTGTGACAAGCTTCGAAATATTTATGAAGGAGCTTCAAAATTCAAAGCAACAAATCTTCAAACTTACATAGGTCAGTTCGAACAACTAAAAATGAAGGAATATGAAGATATCACAGCCTACTTCTTACGAGTCGATGAAACAGTGAATGAAATAATAGGATTGGGAGAAGAAATTGAAGAATCTGTAATTGTTCGAAAGGTACTAAGATCTCTTCCTATGAGATTCAACCCTAAGATATCAACACTAGAAGAAAGATCGGATCTAAACTCAATAAGCATGGATGAACTACATGGAATCTTCACAACATATGAGATGAGAACTAAACAGGAAAATCCAGATGTAAAAGAAGCAACTTTCAAAGCATCCAAAAGATCAAAGCAAAAGAAAAAGGAACAAGAAGAATATAGTAGCAACAACGACGTCTCGAAAGACGATGATGAAGTCGCCAACTTCGTCAAAAGACTGAACAAGGGAACCAACGGTAGGTATAGAGGTAAGATTCCTTTAATTTGTTTTAATTGTGATGGTATTGGTCATTTTTCTAACAAATGTCCTCATAAGAAAAAGAGAAATTATGAAGGTTACTCAAAAGGCAGACAAACGTATAAAGGTAAAAGAACTACAAAGAAAGTTTTCAAGAAAAGATTTTGCACCAAAGAAGACATCTCATCATCAGATGAAGATGAAGTCAGTGACAGTGAAACATGGAGAGTTCTATTCATGGAAGTAGAAGAATCTGATAAAGAAGACTCCAAAGAAGAATATGAAGAAGCATATGAAGAAGAAATTAAAGAGGCAGAAGTTGACTTCCGATAAGAATTAATGAGTGTCATAGAAGTTATCAGAAGAGAAAAGAAGAAAAACAAGAAACTACAAGCATAATTAGATAAGAAAAAAGACACTCAAGAACTAGAACAAATGATCACAAAATCGAAGGTTCAAATAGAAGAAGATAAAAGAATTGAAGAAGCACTCAAAGAACAGTTAGAAGGAAATGACAAGATCATTGGAAACCTGAAAGCAGAGATTGTCACACTAAGAAAGGATATTCAAAATAAAAATATGCAGAATAGCTCAAAAGTTTTGGATGACATTATCAGCAGTAAAAAATCTCATCTTGACAAGTCTGGACTTGGATACAATTAGATAGAAAAGGGATCAAGCTCAAAAAAACCAGAGCATGAAACAAATCCAAAAATCTATGCAGAAACAATCAAAGGGGATAAAAAGATATACAAGGAAGATTACAGGGACACTCCTCCATCGAGAAGATTAAGATTTCAGAATGAACAATAGATAGATAGGCCTCAAGAAGAAGAAGGATTCATAAGAGAACCTCCTTTCAAAATATCTTCAACTAGAAGGTATCAAACTATATTTTTTGGTTTATGTTATGCATGTAATAATTTTGGACATAAAGATGTAAATTGCAGAGCTAACAATAGGAACAATAACTAGTTTGAGAGCCATATACAAAGGGGTTATTCAAGAAGACCTAGTGAAACACAGAGACGAATTTACAACATGTTTGAATCTTTGAGCACTGAAGTGGAATATTACAAATGTAACAATTTTGGACACATGGCCAAAAATTGCAGAATGACAGTCCCTCCTAAAGAACCTCAACAGAATCACAAACAAGAACCTCAGAAAACAACATGGATAAGAAAGCGAGATCAGTATAGCAATGAAGAATGCACACTTGCTCTACAAGATAAATAGAAGAAACATGTTTGGTATGTTGACATTGGATGTTCAAAACACATGACAGGTGATAGAGACAAGTTTCTTGCATTACGAAAGGAAAGAGATGGATCAGTCTCCTTCTGAAATGATGATTTAACCAAAATAATTGGAAAAGGCACAGTGTAAATTGGGAACAAGAATGAAAAGGCATAAAATGTTCTACTAGTAGAAGATATGAAACATAATCTTTTAACTGTGAGTCAAATGTGTGACAAAGGTCATAAAGTTACTTTCGATTCACAAAAGTGTGAGATAAGAAAATAAGGTTTAGGGAAATTGGTCGCTACAACTGCAAGAACTTCAAGCAACATATATGTGTTAATCGAAATTGGAAATGAAAAGTGTTGTCTAGGAAAGGAAGATGAAAGTTGGCTATGGCACAAAATAATGGGTCACATGCATTTTGATAACCTTGTCAAATTCAACAAACGAGAAACAATCAGAGAAATGCCCCAGATCACGAACCCAACCAACACTTTATGCAAGCATTTCCAACAAGGAAAGCAAACAAAGACCAGGCTCAAATCAAAGGAATATTCAACAACAAAACCACTGGAAATTATGCATACTGATCTAGTTTGACCAATTACAACAAAAGGCTTACAATGTGAGAGATACTTTATGTTATTAGTTGATGATTACACAAGAATGACTGCAGTTTTCTTTCTCAAGAACAAGTCAGAATCTTTTAAAAACTTCAAGATCTACAAGGAAATGGTTGAAAATGAGATGGATTCAAGAATCAAATGCTTAAGATCAGATAATGGAGGAGAATTCACCTCAAAGGAATTTATGGACTATTGCAACAATCATGGAATAAAAAGGCAATTCTCTGTCACTAGGACACCTCAACATAATGGAGTTGTTGAAACAAAGAACAGGACAGTACAAGAAATGGCTCAAACAATGATAATGGATTCAAAGTTGACAGATATTTTTTGGACACAAGCAGTGCATACAACAGTTCACATTCAAAATAGAGTAATGCTCAGAAACAACATTGATAAAACTCCCTACGAGCTATGGAAAGGAAGACCAACAAATGTGAAGCACTTTAGAGTTTTTGGAAGCAAATGCTACATCAAAAGAGAAGATGGAAGAATGGGAAAGTTTGACTCTCGTGTGAACAAATGAATACTTGTTGGTTACTCAAGTACAAGGAAAGCATACAAGTGTTACAATCTAAGATTAAACAAAGTTGTGGAAAGCATCAACATAACAATTGATGAAACAGGCAGACCAGAATCAAAGGAAGAAGAAAACAAATCAATGGAACAACTTTTCGAAGAAGAAGATGAAAAATAAGTAGAAGAAGAAGATGAAGATGAGGACAATCCGACAGAATCAAAAGAGCAAGTTAAACAAGTATCTCCAAAGACACTTAGCAAACGAGTACAGAATAATCATCCTTCAGATCAGATTATTTGAAACAAAGATGCAAGAGTTGAGACTAGAAGAAAAATCTGTTCACCAGAACAAACACACATAGCACTCTTATCTACAATTGAACCAAACTGTTTTGAAGAAGCCAGCAATGATGAATTTTGGAATAAGGCCATGGATGAAGAATTGGATCAAATAGAAAAAAATGACACTTGGGAATTGGTTCCAAGACCAAAGAATAAGAATGTGATCAACACAAAGTGGGTTTTTAGGAATAAATTGAATGAAGATGGACAGGTTACAAGGAACAAAGATAGATTGGTATGTAAAGGATATGCACAGATTAAAGGAATCGAGTTTGAAGAGACATTTTCCCCAGTTGCCAGAATGGAAGCAATCCGTTTTCTTTTAGCTTATGCATGCTTCAAAAATGTTAAAGTATATAAGATGGACGTAAAATCAAATTTTCTGAATGGGGAACTTGAAGAAGAAGTCTACATTGAACAACCAAAAGGATTTCAGTTATCAGAGAACACAGACTATGTGTGTAAATTAAAGAAGGCTTTGTATGGTCTAAAATAGGATCCTAGAGCATGGTATTCCAGACGCGATAAGTATCTGCAGCAAGCAGGGTTCATAAAAGGAAGTGCAGACAACAACCTCTACATCAAGATAAGTCAAGGCAATATTTTATTAATTGAAGTTTATGTTGATGATATTATTTTTGGTAGTGATGATGACAGGTTAAGCCAGAAATTTGCAAAAGAAATGCAAAATGAATTTGAAATGTCATTACTTGGAGAACTATCCTTCTTTCTGGGACTTCAGATATGTCAAAGCAACCAAGGAACTTTTATTTCTCAAACCAAGTATATCATAGAAATGATAAAGAGGTTCGGAATGGAAGATTGCAAACCAGTTATCACTCCCATGCAAATCAGTTGTAAGTTGAGCAAAGATGATGATTCGAAGTCTACAGATCAGAGGCAATACAAGTCAATGATTGGTAGCCTACTATATGTGACAACATGCAAACCGGATGTAATGCAGGCAGTTAGACAGGTGGCACGATTTCAAGTAGCACCAAAGGAATCACATGTATTAGCAATAAAGAGGATCTTCATATATCTCAAAGGAACAAAAGAGTTTGGATTATGGTATCCAAAAGGAAAATATCTATCACTTATTGCCTACACAGATGCAAATTGGGCATGTTGTATTGATGACCAACGAAGCACCAGTGGAGCAACGTTCTACTTAGGTGAGTGTTTGGTATCATGGCTAAGCAAGAAACAATCATCAATATTTCTATCTACAGCCGAGGTAGAGTATATTGCAGCAACAACATGTTGTACATAGGTTCTTTGGATAAAACAAACTTTGACAGATATACAGGTTGAGTATGATGAGCCCATTCCAATATATTGTGATAATACAAGTGCCATCAGTATCTCAAAAAAACCCGATGATGCACTCCAAGATGAAGCACATTCCAATCAAGTATCATTTTCTCTAGGAACAGGTTGCAGAAAAGAACATCAGAGTTGAGTATGTGGGAACAAAAGAACAAGTGGCAGACATATTTACAAAACCACTTTCACAGGATGCCTTTGAATATCTTTGCTAAAGACTTGGAGTTATTTCTACTCCAAAATGAATGATTTTTGAATGCTTATCTTATATGTCTTATATGTACACGAGGAAGCACCATAAGAGGATAGTTTAGTCAAGGTGAGCAACCCCAGATGGAAATATACCTTTGCCATTGATGACAAAGGGGGAGAGATTTATCATATGTAGAGGATAGAGGCATGGTTCCAGGGGGAGAAGATTTATCAGATGCATAGGACAGAGGTAGATTTATTAGATGCATAGGATAGAGGCATGGTTCCAGGGGGAGCATGAGTGATATGATTTCAGTATTGCATCAGTTTTTCCATCAATGCCAAAGGGGGATATTATTGATTAAGGTTGGTTGTCATTGATGTCAACCCTTGGAGAAAGCCCCGTAGCACAAAGGTTTGGGTAATGGACCCAATATTGTTTGATGTAAATATGAATCATTATTTTTTTTGTCATGGTTGATAATAAGTAAATATGGATGAACTCCAAAGTGACCCCCTTATTGTGAAAGCCCTCATGGGAAGACGCTTTGCGGAGTAAGAGAAACCATGCTTAATTATGGAATAACGAGATGAAGGAAAATGATTTTTTTAGGGAAACTATCCTATATGGATAGTGCTTGTCATGCCATTTCCGGTGGTATATAGAACGTCACATAACTCCTCACGGTTAGAGAGTTATGATCATATGAAGTTGGAGAACCCAAGTTTGGGTAATGGACCCAAGTTTGTTTTATGGATAACGGTATGATTTTTGATATATTTGAAGGTAATACTATTCTGGATGGATATTACATGTCATTCCATTTCTGGTGGTATGTGGAATGCCACATAAATCCTCACGGTTTGAGAGTTATGGACTTACGAAGTTGGAGCACCCTCATATGTCATCTAGAAGCCCCAAAAGGTCAAAGTAGTCAAAGTGGTTTAAGAGATTTTAAAAGGTAAATAATAAAGTGAAGTGATGAGTGTATTATAACTCAAAGTGAATACAAAATAAATTATTTCAATAATAAATTTAATGGAGAAATTAGAAGTGGGTTAACCCTAAAATAAGGAAAGTGGGCCAAGTGACCTAGAAGATGTTTTTAAGGAAGCTATTTGGAGAGTATAAATAAGAGGAAAGGCTCTCTCATTTTAATTACACTTGAGAATATTGAATATATATAGGTGTCTGAGGTAACCAAGGATATCTGATCCTAATTTATGAGGGAAGGTGAAGAAAATAAGGTCGAAATTCAAGGAAGGATAAATTCTTTTGATGGTGCTTTCTAAGGCATGTTATTTACAGGTCATCTCACCATTTTCTCTATAACTTTGTTTCTATAATGATTCAGACCGTGAAATTTATATTCCATTGAGAAAACATACCCAAGTATCTATGGTGATAAATTCAGCTTGTGGATCATTGTATTTTTGGATTTACACTCCGTGGAAAATAGGGTTTGTGGCTAGTCCTGAAACTAGTCAAAAACAGGTGTTTCGGGTAAAAACGTCACAACTTTTTCATAACATATCCAAATTAAGTGAGACAAAATGTGTTGGTTAGGATACATTCTGTATTATTCTTTGTAAAAGTTTCAATTCAATTCAACAAATATTTCATGCGGGGCATGCTCTACAAGGTCGCTCTCTAGAATAATACAGAATTAAGCAAGGTATGTCATTTTGGCTATAACTCCTTTTATGAGAGGTTCTAAGTAGTGACACCTGAAGGAATTGCATAAAACACACTGAAGAACATTGTGTATCAGTTTAAAATATTTATACATTACATGTTCAAAGTTATGATTACTTCAAGTTAGGGTTGTTGACTAATCCAAAACTAGGCATGTGAGACTAAAACAAAGTTTGATGAAAATGCTAGTCTCTTGTTGTTAAAGTTAAGGAAGGTTTGAAGGAATGTGATCATATACACTAGGTATATTACAGAGCTACAAATCAGATTTGTATGATGAAATTGATGAGGGATTTTGGTTGAGGTACATGTTGAGTACATGGTTGAGACAAGTAGTTGATGAGTTGGCACATACATGAGGTGTATAGTTGATGATGTTGGTACATATTGATGAGTCATAGTTTATGAGTAGTTGACACATGTTTAGTACATACTTGGTACATGGTTGATGCACTTGTTTATGGTACAGGTTGATCACAAGTTGAGGTACAGGTTGATGGATGGTTCAGATTTTTTGGTACAAGTTTACAACGATATATCTCACAGTGATAGTGTGAAAGTGGTTCCATCATTATACTTCTACTTCAGGGTGGAAGGACGGGGCAAGGACAAGTGGTTGTATCCACCTTTTGGTTGTATTCGAAGAACATAGGGGGTTGTAGCCAGAGAATTGGGGAGTTAGAGCTTCCCTCAGGTTGTATGCCGAGAAACTAGGGGGTCGGAGCCTCCTTCCAGTTGCAGTTGGAAAACAAAGGAAGTTGGTGCTTCCAATGAATGTAATTCTTCAATACATATAAGAAAAAGCATTTTATGGTTTTCTCCTGATTTGGGTTTCCATGTAAAACACTGGTGTATTGTGTATGTCTATGATTGTTTATTTCTTACTGCTCATTATTGGATAATAATTCTACATTGATATAACATTTGAAGAAAAAAGGTTATAATTATGCTATTACTGATTCACCCCCCCTCTTAGTAATCCAACAATACCACCCAAGAGGGATGTGGAGCATGAAATATAGTTATTTCCAGACTCCCCATTGTCGAATAGTGGGCTATATAGATTTTTTCTTTTCTTAAGAGAAAATCAGTCTGATGACGAGTCAATGAAAGTGAAGGCATCCCTAAAGGGGTGTACTAAAGAGAAAAAACATCAGTTGGAGGAGTTTCTACATGAATACAGAGGATTTTTCAAGGAGCCTAAAGGGATACCACCCATGAAGGATGTGGAGCATGAAATATAGTTATTTCCAGACTCCCCATTGCCGAATAGAGGACTATATAGATTTTTATACAATTATTTTCCACCTGATCTCTTGATGGGAATCATCTAGGGCTTAGTAGTCTTAACCACTGAATTACACCACTTTCCCCCTGAGTTTGCAGTAATTTTTTTCCTGGTCGTTGGTTTCCCTTTTACAATTGTCACACACCTGACCCCTAAGTACCCTTTTGAGGGATGGGGTATAAATTTTTCACTTTTCTCAATTCATCTTGAATCCCTGTAACTAGGATTACATCATCTTCGATTAGGCGAGGGTTTTCCAATGACTACAAATTTTTCCAGATCTGAGTTCTAGATTTATAGTTATGGATTTCTGAAATTTTTGGGGTGTAATTGGCCAAAGGCCACCATCTTTCCATGTGGCACTTGTTGGTCCTAAATTCTGCCCTTGACTGCTAAAGGGAAAAGCTAGGCCACCTATCGGTTTAGAATGATTGTTTCTTTAAATTTGATCAGGAGTTTATTCTATCAAGACAAAGGCAAGGCTGGGTTGGCAGAATGATATGGATGAGGGCCCTCCTTGGCTGATGGCACACTAAAGACAAACTAGTGAAATCATAGAAGATAGAGAAAAACAACAAAATACCCAATGAAAAATCTGCTATAAGAAGTTCAATACTCAAAATAATATTTCAAGACATAAAACATGTATCAAAACACAGTAACTCCCATAGGTTGCAAAGATGAATTTTCACTAAAGCATTAGTTGTTTGACAGGTTGCATATCAGTAAGAATAAGTCACACAATAGTTGAAAGGAAATGAAATCACATTGTGCAAATCAAAAACTGTATTCAAGATAAGAATAAAGACACATAAGAAGTTGAATGAATCACCGTCATCAAGAATATGTTCACTAGGTAGAAATCTTTAATCCACACATAAAACGAGTCCAACCAGTCTGTTGTATTTCTATTCTTTCCTCAAAAATCCGACCTTTATAATATCCAAAAACTAACTATTTAAATAAAATTTGCAGATGTCCTCATCCTCACAGGACTAAGACATAAATTAAGCTAACTATCTATAAACAAATTATTAACTGCACTAAGATGTTGAATTCAATCGGTAAGAGTGGTTCTTATCTCACACAAAAGGCCAGTCTTTCATCTAGTCTAGGAAAATGTTGGAATTAATCAAAATAAAACTATTATTGTCTCTGAAACAAAAATGATGCATGCTAAAGGAACTGAATGGATGAAAATGGGCCTCGGAGTGACAGAGCAGAGATTTGTTGTCAAGCGATGGCATGTCTGCGAGCTGTTGGAGGCTACTGGAGATAGTAGACTATGTGAGAAGAGCTTGGTGAAGTGTGTCTGGGACTAACCTTCCTCGACCTATGACAAAGAATGACTCTTTGTCTGTGTCTAAGATTTCACAAGCTAAGCGCAGTCTGAGTCGACTGTACTCGACTCTTCCCCTCGCGTTTACTGTGATGCCTAGTCATGAATAGGAAGACAAGGAGGCGGGTGTAAAATGGGAAGATGGGATGAGCGGACATGGGGGTATATGACGTGTCAAGACAGATGTCACAAGGTGAGATGAGGTGTGAATATGATGGAGGTATCTGGATCATGGAGTAGGTAGTGCAAAATGAAGGATATTGGTGGCGTGAGTGGAGGACAAGTGTCGAGGGGTGAGATGAGTGAGAATAGTGAGTGGGATGAGGGGAGATGATGTATGATGTGACGCGGTGAGATGACGTCATTAAAGCACGTGATTGTGGGAGTTATTGAGGGTGGTTTGGATTTAGACCGCCTTTGGGCCCGTAATTCACCATAAGCTGCCACGTACCCTTCCAACAAAACCATGGTTTAAATTGCAGGACTACTCTGGAAAATTAACATTTAGACAGTTCGTATCCCCTCAATGAACTATAGTCGTCGATCTGATTACGATCCAAGATCTAGGTGACATTTACCTACTGCAAGGATCAACATTTCTTGTTGACCTGGGATCAATGGTCCAAATTCACTTCGGACTCTCAGGCTTTAGGTGTTTTGAATGTGAAACATGAAACATCTCTTGGAGGAAAATATCCAAAGTGAATAATCTGTCGCCATGCGTCCTGATTGATGAATGGTCTAGATTCTCTTTAGAGATTTGGGCTTTAGGAGTTTCAAATGCTAAGAATGAGAATCTCCCAGAGGAAAACTGTCGAAGTAACGTGGCGACCTGATGTCATATGATATCACGGATGCTGAGGTGTCTGGGAAAGAAAGGTGACATCTGTCGCGTGGAAATGGGTGAATGTCACAACCAAATGACCGATAATGAGTGCCACGTGTCATGACTGATGGCTTCCACGTGCTCTGGCACTTCGGGCTTTCGGCTCTCCTGGCTTTGGGACTTTGGGAGTTTATGAATGTCAAGTGTGAAGATCTCCGGGAGAAAAATTGCTGAAGTGAACAATCTGCTTCCACTTGTCTCCACTGATGCATGGTCCAGATTTACTTTGGGACTTCGACATTTCGGGCTTCGCGAGTTTCAGATGTTAGTTCTTTGAAACCTCCCAGAGGAAAATATCTAGAGTAAATGATATGGCCACGTGTCCCGATAGATGAACAACCCATATTCACTTCAGATCTTTGGCAGTTCGGGCCTCAGGTCTTCTGATGACTCTGGGTTTTAAACTTCATGCAAATTTGCATCCCTGAATGGATGACAACACTCTGTATGATTCTCTGGATATATCTCCACCATTGAAACTTTCCCCTATTTATTTTGGCAACCCTGGCCCAAATATGACCGTTCTGAGCGACTGCGTTTATCCATGGGTGTTTCCTGCGTATGAAAAAAGACTTGGTGGACCTGTGGTGAGCTTAATAAATGGGAAAATATGATGACAATTAATTCGAACCCAATACAACATATATTTATCCTTCGAGAAACATATACAAACATGAGAAAGGACTAAAAAACGAATAAGGACCAAGATACTTAGAAATGGGAAAAAAAAACTGAACCAATCAGAAAAAGAAAATAAAAATGACGAAGGCAGGTTCAAACAAGAGGAGAAGCAGGGGATGCAGACCTAGGTTATAACATTGGCTCAAACTGGGGATATCTCATCCTTGTGAGGTGCTGAGAACTATAGATCAGTGCCTTGAGATTAGATAACTACTCTTACCTTTCATCCCTTACCCTCGTTTCTATCTGTCAGCCCTGTGTACAGGGATGATTTTAAGGATGAAAATTTATTCTTACTAATCCTTCATATGCCAACTATAAATGTTTCGCAATATTTTTGTAAAAACATTCAAATTTCTAAGGATTTTATATAGTTTTTATAAAATTTTGGTGATTTTTGAAGTAAAATAATTTTATCCTATAAAATTTGGGCGAATCATTTTTAAAATAGAAAATATCGTTTTTGGAAAAACCATGGAAAATTAGCCCATGAGCGAAATTTAGCGCCTAAAATCATCCATGCCTGTGTATCTGTTACTGTCTCTCAACCATGCATTTTATTGAATCAAAAACTAAAACCACACCCCACTTGTTGGGCTATGGAGTCTTTATTCACACACAACTAACTAATCAAAGCAACAATAAATGAAAGCATTTATGGTACAAGAGGGACCTTCCCCCGTCCTCAAACAAAGTAGTGTTTCAAGAAGCACCTGTTTACTGGGCCTCCAAATATTTATGTATCATCTAGATTGTGCATAATAAATGTGTTGTTTTCCAAAACTTCAATCACCTTAAAAGGGCCAAACCAGAGGTTGTCGAATTTATCGTGCTTGGACTTGTCATCCCTTCTGGCATCCCACCTTAAAATCAGGTCACCTTCCTGAAAATTTTCCTTCTTGGTTTTCTTATCAAAGGCTGATTTGATCTTGCTATGGTATGCCTCTATTCTCTTATCAAGTGCCTCTCTTCTCTGCTGAACTTCTATAATATGGAAGATCCTCTATTGGATGTCATTGGGATCCTCACTATCCTCTTGCAAGAATTTTAGGACTGGTATATCGAGTTGAGTAGGAAAAACAATGTCTATGCCATAAACAAGTTGGAATGGTGAGGTTCCCAGAGACTTCTTAGTGTTGATCCTGTCAGCCCATAAGGCATATTTGAGTTTAGAGTCCTAGGATTTCTTGCTTTCAATCAACAACTTTTTGATGACCCTAATGAGAGTCTTGTTTGATGATTCTGCCAGGCCATTTCCTTGAGGGTAATAGGGTGTAGAATGTGTCAAGAAAATGTTGTGACTGCCAAAAAATTCAATCATGGATTTGGAATTGAATGCTTGGGCATTTTCTGTTACAAGCTTGATGGGGCAACCAAATATAGAAAAAATATTAGTTTCTAGGAAATTCATGATTACCTTGTCAGTGGCATTCCTAGTGGGCACAACCTCAGTCCATTTGGTGAAGTAGTCAGTGACAGTGAGGATCCACTTGTGTTTTCCACCGGAGGGTGGATTTATTTCTCCTATGAAGTCTAACCACCATTGTTGAAATGGACTACTGGCTTTGATAGGTTTCAGGGGCAGTGACAATAAATTTTGTTTCCCTGCAAAAATATGACATTCATTGTAGGCTCTAACAGTGGAAAACACATTAGATAAAATGGTGGGCCAGTAGTATCCGTCCCTCAGGATCTTGAGCATTGTGGATTTCCAATGTTGATTCCCTCCACACACTCCTCTGTGCATTTCTATTGTGACTTGTTTAGCTTCATTTTCATCAAGGCATCTTAATAGGATGTTAGCAGAATCTCTCCAATATAGGTTCTGGTTTGAAATGCAGAATTTGATGGCTTTCAACTTAGCAGACCTGGCCTTCATCTTATTTGCCTCTGGTGGAAATTCAAAATGTTGTAGAAAATAGATGATGTTTTTATACCAAGGTGAAGAGGAATATTTTTCCAATACCTGTAATTTGTCTTGTCCAGGCTGTATGATGGGTGCATCTGATTGGGTGAAGATTTGATGCAGCTCTAGCACCTTGCAGTTTGATTCTGATAGAAATTTGGCTAGTCCTTGACCCTTGATCAACTTGGTGGGATTTATGTGTAAATCATACTCCAACAACTTGACAATCCATTTTCCTCTTTTCCCCTCTCTATCTAGCTGGACCATAATCTTTTTGACACTGCTACTAGAAACAAAGGTCGTTATGATAGACTACAACACGTAAACCCTGAAGGCCTTGAGTGCTTTGACCAATGCATAAGCCTGCTTCTCTGATATATCATACCAGAGCTCAGCATATTGGAGGGATCTACTAAAAAAGGCTATCGGCTGCTCATGCCCTTCCTCGTTTTTCTGTAGTAGTACAACAACAATCGTTTCATTTGAGGCAAAGGAGAAGATGATGAAATCTTTGGTGTAGTCAGGGATGGCCAATACAGGTGCTTCAACTAAATCTTTCTTGATCATTTGGAAAGATGATTTCTCGTCCAAGGACCATTTATCACAATGTATTTCTTCAACACGTTAGTAATGGGCTTCATAATTTCAGCAAAATTAGGCACAAAACGTCTGAGGAAGTTTATCTTACCAATAAAAGACTAGACAACCTTTTTGTTTATGGGAATCTCAATTTTTTGAATGGCACAAACCCTCTTTGGATCAATTTTTATGCCTCCCACTGATATTATGTGGCCTAGGAGCTTCCCTTTTGGCATGGCGAAGTGAGACTTTCTAGGATTCAAAGATATCCCATACCTCCTGCATTTTTTAAATACCGGCTCCAAATGTTGCAAATGTTCATCACCAGTCTTGGAGAAAATGGTAATGTCATCCAAGTATATGACCATAAATTTGTCCTTCTTCCCCACGAACGCAATGTCCATGGCCCTCTGGAAAGTGGCCCCTACGTTCATGAGCCCAAAGGGAATCTTGTCATACATGAATGTTCCCCACGGGGTGGTGAATGTTGTATTTTCTTTATCTTCTTCACACACTGCTATCTGGTTATAACCAGAGTATCCATCCAACAAGGAAATTATGTGTGCACCTACCACCCTTTGTAAAATATGATCCATCTTGGGGAGGGGGTAATTGTCCTTCAAAGAACACTTATTTAGATTTCTGAAATCAACAAACAAGCATATCTCCCCACTCTTCTTCCTTATAGGTACTAAGTTGGCCACCCAGTTCGAATACCTCAATGGTACAATAATATTGGCATCCAACATTATTTTTAGCTCTTTCTCAATTATGGACATCAACATGGGATTAAATTGTCTAATCTTCTATCTAAATGCCTTGGAGCCAGTTTTCAGAGGGACCTTGTGCTGGATGATGTCAGTATCAAATGTATTCAAATCTTCATAGGACCATGCAAAAGTATCATCAAACTTTTTAATGAGACTGACAACTTGATGATCTTGGGATTCTTAGTGGTCCCAATATTTCACTCTGTCACCTCTTCTTCTTGATCCTTCATGGCAGATCCTTTGTAAACATCATTACTATCGAACAATCTTTCCAAAGGGACTAGTCCTTTTGGAATATGGTTGGTTTTCAGTTCTACAATATCGTGACCATCCACTATCTTCATTAGATGAGAATATTATTGATCTTGTAATTTGTCATTTTCATCTTCTTGAATTTCTTGATCAATTGAGATATTGGAGAATTCATCAATGGTGTGAAGACATATCTGCAACTCTAAATCATCACTAAAGACTTGGCAGTGCTTTATGTTGTCTGGTATGGTTGTTTTGTGTTTGATTTCCACCTGATATTTAATATTTGGGCCAGTGGGAGGCTTGAACGTGCTGGCGGTTAAGGCCAAAGAATCATCTTTCTGATTATGTTCTCTAGGAATGAAAGAGAGGTTAAATGCTAGAAAGAAATTATCGATCAGGTCCCATACCTCATTTATGTACTACTTGAGCCTCTGTTGCTTAGTTTGATAGACATTCCTCACTTGGTTGATGACCAACTCAGAATCACCAAAAAATGCTAAACAATCAATGGCTATGTCTTTGGAAGCCCTCAATCCCAATACCAGAGATTCATATTCAGCTATATTATTAGTAGTCTCAAACTCTAGCTTATAAGATAGGGTTATAACTTCTTCGGGAGGGGAAATGAGGAGAATACCTGCACCAGATCCTTATTTTGATGAAGAGCCATCAAAATACATCTTCCACACCTTATTTTGTTGACCAGTGATTGGTTGATCTCTGCATTGGATGACTAATATTTCAGGTTCATCATCATTTAAATGAAATACAGAGGAACCAATCCCATCCTCCACAACATAAATGGGGTGATTGCTTGGGTTCTGATGATCACTGAATATGTATTCTAACTTGAATTCTCTATACAACCTCCTGTGCTCACCACCAAACATAGGAATGGTGGCATACGTGAGGTCCATTTGCAATGATCCTCCAACCTTCTTATCCCAAGTTTTGGACAACAAAATGCCAAACTTTGGGGGGATGTCGACCACCACAATGTCCATCACTACACTTTTCATGGGTAATTTTGCTAGAGAACCCACCATATCCTTTATCAATCCCATGCATTTTAATTTCTTAGAATCAAAGGAGTACAGGTCTTGGTAAGGCTTGGTAATCTCGAGACCTAGTTCTTCCATAACAAATTTGGGCATGACATTGTGAGAGGCTCCTGATTCCATAAGACAGTTGTGTAGGATTTTTTCATGGAGATTCAGAGATATATAGAAAGGAGGAGAATCATCAGAGCCATCCTCAATGTGTGTACCTACAATAATGGCTCGGTTTTCATCCTGCATACTAATGACATCATAAGACACACTAGAAGGAGTAGGTTGCAGAACTTTCATGATGGATTTCTTGAAAGGTTCATTTTTTAACAGTTCTTTCAAAGGGACAGGAATCTTGATTTTTCTTAGCTCATGTTCCAAGATGAAAGAGGTTGGTAGCTTATCAAATTCCTTTGTTTTAGGGGCAATAGGATTCGATAGTGGGGATGATTGAGTTTTAGATAGCATACATTTATTCGTATTTGGCTTGGGAGGAGCTTTTACTTGTTTGCCTTGATCATAGGTGGTGGCCTTGGAAGATCCATTTCTTGTCCTAAAATTGTATTTCTTCTTGGGTTGACCTTGGATAACTCCCCCCTCCCCTATCTGATCATCGAATTGATTTGACAATTGTGCTACCTCATATTCTTGTTGTGTTAAGTGACTGGTATAATAATCTGTCTCATTGAAAAGCATAGTAGTATCGTCCAAAAAATCATTGTTTGCATCTGTCTCCTCAATATAATTATTTTGGAAAGGGGGAACTACTCTTTGATCATCAACATTTATCCTTTCCCTCTGCATTACTTGAGGAACATCATTAAGCCTTTTGAATTGATTCTAATTTCTATTACCAACCCCTTGAAAAGTTCTGTTTGGCTGTTTGGATTCCCATTTTAGCTTAGCTATCTCAGAAGTCAGATCCTTCAAAGTCTTGGTCATCTCCTCAAGTTGGGGATCATATGTAGCTGGGTTAGAGGAGTTAGGGGCATCCTCTCTTTGTTTTTTCTTATCTTTATCAGATCTAGTCTTGAATCTGTCTGATGCCAAAATATTAGATTCAACTTTAATGGTTGCTTCCTGCATGGACAACAATGTGGTTGATATTCTCTCTCTCAGGAGGAGGGAGAATTCTGCATCGAATGCATTAGCATAAGCGATCTTAGAATATGCTTCAGTTGGTTTGATTTCATCTGGGATTCTACCATACATTTTATTGAATCTCTTGGTGAAGTCCAAAATAGATTCACCATTCTTCCTCTTTAGGGTCTCAAATTCAGTGATGTAATAGAGATAATATCTCCTATATCCCCATTGATTTATAAAAGCTTCATCCAATGCCTCGATATCTTCAATGGAGGCTGGAGGAAGGCTCTTGAACCATTTTATGACCTCCCCGTCCAAACTCTGTACAAACAACTTCATCCATACATATGAATAATCAATGTTAAAGTTGTCTGCAAAAATGTAAAAGGCTACCAGATGCCCTTCGACAGTTATTTCACCTTTCCCATTATATCTTGGCAGATATTTCATGTAATCTATGGTTGGGAGTGCATGTAAAACTATAGGTAGTACTAAGGGTGCATATTTGGCAGCAATTATGACATCCATCCTATTAACGACCATGGTTTGAACATTAGGAATTTGAAAGTTTATGGGAGCTACAAGAGTGGATGCCGGACTAGATGCTGAAGTGGAATCGGGAGTAGGAGATGTCTGAGCCCCATTGGAATTATGATTCTCAGGGCTAGAAAATTCAAGTTTCTCATGATGATGGTTTGAAGTATTCTATTGGTGTGCATCTTTTCCCTTGATGGGGGAAGTGTATCTCTGAGCTACAATGGATTTTCTTAGTTGCCTTTCCAGATTAGGACAATCAGAGACAATATAAGTTCTATTTTCCTAGATTAGATTGAATTTCAGAGACAGTATAAGTTCTATTAGATTAGGAAAATGTTGGACTTAA
This sequence comes from Picea engelmannii, assembly GCA_009831015.1. Lineage (NCBI taxonomy): Eukaryota > Viridiplantae > Streptophyta > Pinopsida > Pinales > Pinaceae > Picea > Picea engelmannii. The sequence goes on along the minus strand of ML776908.1, from coordinate 925,475 downwards.
TCAAAATAAAACTACTACTATCTCTGAAATAGAACTGATGCATGCTGAAGGAACTGAATGGATGAAAATGGGACTCAGAGTGACATAGCATAACTCTATTGTCAAGCAATGGCATGTCTGTGAGCTGTTGGAGGCTACTGGAGATAGTCGACTGTGTGAGAAAAGCTTGTTGAAGTGCGTCTAGGACTAACCTGCATCGACTTGTGATGGAGACCGACTCTGTGTGTGTCTGAGATTTCACAAGCTAAGCGCAGTCTGAGTCGACCGTACTTGAATCTTTTCTTTGCGTTTACTGCGATGACTGGTCGTGAATAGGAAGATGAGGAGGCAGATGTACAATGGGAAGATGGGATGAGCAGAAACGGGGGTATATGATGTGTGAAGATATATGTCACAAGGTGAGAGGAGGTGTGAATACAATGGAGGTAGTTGGAGCGTGGAGTTCACGGCGCAGAATGAAGGATACAAGTGGCGTGAGTGGAGGACAAGTGTCGAGTGATATTAGTGAGTGAGATGAGGGGAGATGATGTGTTAGGTGACGCGGTGAGATGATGTCATTCAATCACGTGATTGCAGGAGCTATTGAGGGTGGTTTGGATTCAAGCCACCTTTGGGCCCATAATTCACCAGAAGCTTCCACGTACCCTTCCAACAAAACCATGGTTTAAATTGAAGGACCGCTCTGGAAAATTAACGTTCGGGCATTTTGTATCTCCGCAATGAACTATAGTCGTCGATCTGATTACGATCCAAGATCTAGGTGACATTTACCTGCTGCAAGGATTGACAGTTCTCGTTGACCTGGGATCAATGGTCCAGATTCACTTTGGACTCTCGGGCTTCGGGTGTTTTGAATGTGTAACATGAAACATCTCCTGGAGGAAAATATTCGAAGTGAACGATTTGTCGCCATGCATCTTGATTGATGAATGGTCCAGATTCTCTTCAGAGATCTAGGCTTCAGGAGTTTCAAATTCTAAGCATGAATATATCCCAAAGGAAAATCGTTGAAGTAACGTGGTGACCTGATGTCATACGATATCACAGATGTTGAGGTGTATGGGAAAGAAAGGTGACACCTGTCACGTGGAAATGGGTGAATTTCACAACATGACTGAGAATGAGTGCCACGTGTCATGACTGAGGGCTTCCATGTGCTCCGACACTTCGGGCTTTCAACTCTCTGGGCTTTAGGACTTCGAGAGTTTACGAATTTCAAGTGTGAATATCTCCCAGAGAAAAATCATCGAAGTGGATGATCTACTTCCACGTGTCTCCACTGATGCATGGTCCAGATTTACTTTGGGACTTTGACACTTCGGGCTTTGGGAGTTTCAGGTGTTAGTGCTCCGAAACCTCCAGGATGAAAATATCCAAAGTAAATGATCTGGCCGCGTGTCCTGATAGATGAATGACCCAGATTCACTTCAGATCTTCGACAGTTCGGGCCTCAGGTCTTCTGATGACTCTGGGTGTTAAAATTCATGCAATTCTGCATCCCCAAATGGATGACAACCCTCTCTCTGATTCGCTTGATAGATATGCATCGTTGAAACTTTCCCCTATTTATTTCGGCAACCCTAGCCCAAATATGAGCATTCTGAGCGAATGTGTTTATCCACAGGCGTTTCCTGCATATGCAAAAAGACTTGGTGGACCTGTGGTGAGATTAATCAATGGGAAAATATGATGACAATTAATTCGAACCCAATCCAACATATATTTATCCTTCGAGAAACAGAGACAAACATGCACAATGACTAAAAAACGAATAAGGACCAAGATACTTAGAAATGGGAAAACAAAATAAAAATGAACAAACTAGAAAAAGAAAAACACACTGACGAAGGCAGGGTCAAACAAGAGGAGAAGCAGTGGACATAGACTTAGGTTATAACATCACCCATGTTTCTCTACTTCATTCATATCAATTGACATAGCACTAACACGACCGAAGTTGTCATTTTTTGTCGGTGACGTGGCCACCGAAGGATAGGTTCATAGGGAAAGTTCCTACCAAGTTTTCATGGCTTCAGGCCTTCGACCCTCTATGATTTCCATACAACCCCAAAACCTCCTGAATTTTTGAATTATGGAGGACTTTTCCCATCTAGAATCTAGAGTGGAGAGGTGTCCACCCTCAGGTTTAACGGTTTAGGTTTGTTCACTCTTAACACATAGCCTATATTTGACGAGGGTCCCACACTTATTCCACATCCAGTCCCGCGTTGACACATGGGTTTTCTCTGACATGCCATATCATCATAGCATACAAGGACTCACCCAGCCAGAGGTTGACACTTGTTTAGTTCTTATAGGCCTATTAAATTAATTAATCCTTATCATAATAAATTCCCACTCTTTTTTTATTAATCATCTATTGAATCCCTATTAGGGATAATTAATCTTCATTAAAGTTATTTAACCCCATAAATTTTGTTTTTACTTGGCCTAAATTACCAGTTCAATTAAACCAAGGATTGCTTCCCTCTTTCCTTGGAAATCCAACATTTCTGGATGGATTAGTGTTAATTATTATATTAAAGCCCCGTCACATTAACTCCAAAATCAAATCGTATTACCAATTAGTTTTTAATTAATTATATTATAATATAATCCTAATGAATTAAATTATAATATAATTAATTATCATTTATTACACTTAGGGTTATTAAAACCAATTAATGTACTAAATTTCCAGACTTCGGTGTAATTTCTCTCCACAGTCTTATGGACATACCTAGAAACCCCTGAATGTCGAAGCTCTAGAGAGGGTCCCACTTTATCATACCTTGATGCAAATATAATTAATTATATTAACATAATATAATTAATTACATTTAATATTTATTATAACATTGGAACACGAAAAGTAGGTTCATGCCTTCGACCATTTTATCTCATGTATTCTATCACCCCAAACATCCTGAAGTCCCGAAATCCCAAACTCTGGGAGTTATGAAGTCCCGAAGGGGTCCACACTTATAGATGTTACACATTAAATATTAATTTTTTAAAGGGAAAAGGATTGGACTCATCCATGTGCAAATATTATAATAAACTTTTATTACTATAATTTATTATATTGGAGTACACCTCCTTGAGAATCACACCCAAGTTAAATAAATTCTCAATATTGTATTTTAATATTGGAAAGGGGGAGAATCTTCGGGTCAACTACTTCAGCTATTAATCACACTCTCCACTCCTCAAACATCCCGAAGCCCCAAAATCTCGAAGCCTCGAAGTGGTCCCATGCACATGAGTTATAAAATGTATATAATATAATTATTTGGGAAAAGGTTGACCTCGTCCACATAAGGATTTTATAATATTATGATATATTATAATACCATAAGCCCATTAAAGTTTGTACTTAAGAATTACAATTTTTCCATTAAATGTTTTCCTAAGAAGACTCTGGGCCAGAAGCCTTTAGGAGTTATCACAATGCCATCACTTCAACATCCTGAAGCCCTGAAATCCCAAAGGGGTCCCACTTGTATTATGTCCAGATACAAATAGAATTGATTATTTTGGATTATAATATAATAAATTGCAATAAAGGTTTATTATAATCAATCACATTAATTTGATCACATTAAATATAATATAATACAATTGATTATATATTTATGCAACTTTGGTATAGGGAAAGGCAGGGTTGAATTAGGCGGTTTTATCTCGTGAGTTCCATCACCACAAACATCTTGGAGCCTCGAAGTCCCGAAGTACCAAAGACCACGAGATGGTTAAGGAATTTAATCACAGGTTATTCCCTAGTGAACTTTGACATTTGAATAGTATTAAATTATATTTCTTTTGGTCTAAGACCTTTTGTTCTCCAGGTGAACTTTGACATTTGAATAGTATTAAATTATATTTCTTTTGGTCTAAGACGTTAACCTCCATTTTTTAGAAG
>ML776908.1:877507-921503 GCA_009831015.1 Picea engelmannii | reverse complement strand
TTACTATAATTTATTATATTGGAGTACACCTCCTTGAGAATCACACCCAAGTTAAATAAATTCTCAATATTGTATTTTAATATTGGAAAGGGGGAGAATCTTCGGGTCAACTACTTCAGCTATTAATCACACTCTCCACTCCTCAAACATCCCGAAGCCTCGAAGTGGTTCCATGCACATGAGTTATAAAATGTATATAATATAATTATTTGGGAAAAGGTTGACCTTGTCCACATAACGATTTTATAATATTACGATATATTATAATACCATAAGCCCATTAAAGTTTGTACTTAAGAATTACAATTTTTCCATTAAATGTTTTCCTAAGAAGACTCTAGGCCAGAAGCCTTTAGGATTTATCACAAGGCCATCACTTCAACATCCTGAAGCCCTGAAATCCCAAAGGGGTCCCACTTGTATTATGTCCAGATACAAATACAATTGATTATTTTGGATTATAATATAATAAATTGCAATAAAGGTTTATTATAATCAATCACATTAATTTGATCACATTAAATATAATATAATACAATTGATTATATTTAATATTTATGCAACTTTGGTACAGGGAAAGGTAGGGTTGAATTAGGCGGTTTTATCTTGTGAGTTCCATCACCACAAACATCTTGGAGCCCCGAAGTCCCGAAGTACCAAAGACCACGAGATGGTTAAGGAATTTAATCACAAGTTATTCATGGTGAACTTTGACATTTGAATAGTATTAAATTATATTTCTTTTGGTCTAAGACGTTAACCTCCATTTTTTAAAAGGTATATATATATATATATATATATATAGCCTTGCACGATTTTATTACTTGGAAAAATTAAATGGAAATATTTTCTCTTACAGGAAAATAAGGGAAAATAAATATAATTTCCCAGTCTTTATAAAACGATTTAATGAAATTGGGACCCAAGGAAATTTCTCCCTTTTGGAATTAAATTCATATTTCTAGTTTTCCTCTCCTCTTGGGTAAAGGAGTATATTTCTTCCTTTTACTGTGATTTACTTTTCTTACCAAAAGTTTAAGGAAATTAGTCTTAAGGAAAATAATTTCCTCCATAGTAAATTTTTACATTTCTACCCAAAATTACATCCCACCACAATTATGGGGATTCTTCCCAAATTTATAGGAATTTAACACAAGTTTATCATAAACATTTATTAATGCCCAAATGAAATCAAAAGGGATTTAATATTTTGATTCAATTAGGAAGGGTCATGTTTATTTCCAAATTATTCTTCCTTACTACCTATTTATAATGATTTTTGCATTTTTAAATATTTGGGTTGTTTCCTTAAAGTCCAAATCAATTTTTTTTTTTTTTAGGATTTCACTATGCATGTTGACCTTGAAATCTAGTTTACGTGTGTTGACATGATTCTAGGGACATTTTTGATATGGCGACATCCATTTAAATTGAGCTACGTGTCTCTAAATTGGCATATAAAGATTGGTTTTTCCCTGCATTTCCCTCTTTGCATTATTAACCATCCATATTTCCTGCACTATGCCTTAGGTTCCCACCATTTTATATTATTGTTTAAATGGTCACATTTTATTGTTGCTTCCATCTTGCTGCTCATTTCTACTCCAACATTTGCTTCAATTGCTTATTACACCGTAGCCATGCTTGGTTGCTAGCCACCTACTTGCTTCCATTTTCAACACCCCTGGTTGAGAATAGTTGTTATAAGTGGTTGTCATTTTCCATGTCTTGTTGCATTCCATTTCTTTAGTCACATTCCATACGCTTTGAACTTCATCACATACCACTTGTTCTCTCCAACCGATCTTTTTATTACCCCTTTGTCAGGCTTGGTAACCCACCATGATAAAGCTACACCCCAGAGTTTTCTTTAAGCTCTTTTCAAACTCCCTAAACATGAAAATATTGTTGAGTGAGCTTGTTTTCTTTCGTAATCGTTAAATGGATATGAAAGGATGTCTATTCAGTGTAAGTTTAACCTTTTTTCAGACTGGATGGAATAATTACGAAAAATGAATACTCTAGTTAGTCTTGGCTAGAAGAGTTCTCCCTTGTATTGTTTTATACTTTTTCAGGCTTGGGGGACTAAATTTATGAAAAAGAATACATTTGGAGTCTTCTTTGTCCTTTCAGAATATTTAAATATGAAATGACACATGAGAATTTACTTTCTTTGGCTTATTAAAACCACAAGATTGTATATGGAGTTTTCTTTTGGATTTGTCTAGACTCCTTAAATATTGAAAAGACTGCCAAGCATCATTCTCTACCCCGGGCTCGAGAATTAAATCCATGAGTGAGAATATCAAGCACACTTTTATTTTCTTTCATGCTCATTTCAAACATGAAAGAAAGAAAAAGAGTACTGTGGGGTTTTACGTCTAGTCATCTTCACAAATGGAAGTTGTCCATCGAGTCTCCCTTGAAAAATGCACATGTTTTGCGTCCATGTACAATAGTTGGGTTATCCATTGTCTCTCAGTCATTACCATCTCCATGAGTTCTCATAATTCGTCAACTAGTTAATATTCCAGTTATCCATGGCATGTTTTTTGGTCCCTATCGAATCAATGCTACCAAGCCAAGTCATTTGTCGTGTTTATTTTTTGAAGGGAAGTTATCCCATTTTGACCATCTTCAATGTTTCAACCCATTTATCCTAGCCATCCCTGAGTCAGTTATGCTCTAATTTATACACCATATATCTTTGTATGTTTCATGTTGATTGATGGGGGATACATCAAGGCCCTCCTTCAATAGATTTCATCATGTCGACTCCAAATCATTATCCAGGATTGAAATCTAGAAACCAGTTAGTACCCTGGGATTCGTAAAAATCATTGGCAAATTCCCTTACATTTCAGCGATTGGTTTACATCATTGGCTCTTGTTGAATGGATATACGAGTTTTCAAATTCATCTCATTTATTCACACTCATTAGATTGTACTAGGTATCTTGGGGTCCATCCTCGTCATTTGTGGGTTCCCTCGCAGCTGTTAATGGTATACATTCATGATCGGTAATCAAACAATTTCTACCATGCTTGACCTCAACTCTTTTATTCACATGTTGTAGATTCATACCATTTGGGAGTTGGCACGAAGACCTTGGGTTGGGACCACCACATTCCTTGATGGTATTCCCTCCCAAGTTACAATGGAGTTATTCATGAGTACTTCAAAGACCTCTCAGGCATCGAGTCATTTCATTGATTTGTATACTGTGACATAGATCCACATTTGTATTTGGTCATGGCTATGTTTTCACTTGTGATATGGATCCATAGTGTATTCTTTCATGTCCATAATCTAGTTACTTACGTCATGCATGGATCCATAGTGTATTCTTTGGCAGCTATTCTTAGTTTGTATTATCGAGCATGGGTATGCCCACCTCGAGGATGTTTTTATTATGCAGTACCAGTGATGGTTTCTTTCCAGGTTCCTTCACCCAAAGTTCTATGATTTTTTTCATAAATTATTTTATCCATCAAACACCTCTTCTGACCTCACACTTTAGGGGGCATATGTTGTAAAATTATTTTCCACCTGATCACTTGATGGGCATCATCTAGGGGTTAACAGTCTTAAACCCTAAATTATACCACTTTTCCCCTGATTTTGCAGTACCTTTTTTCATGGTCACGACTTTCCCTTTTACATTCCATGACCAAAAAGTGGTGGTCGCTCCTTTTCCTCTTGCAAAGGGTGACAGGCTTCTCCCTGCAAGAATGTAGGGCGCAGCTGGGTCTATTACTCCCTATTTAGGATTGGTTTCAGGAGATGAGATTAAACCTTGGATTTTTCGTGGTTTGGCCTCAAGAATATTTTCATCTTGGGAATGTAGATCTTATCCAAAATAACCTTTGATCTTGTCTCTACTATCCTATCAATAATGGGGGTCTCTCATGGGAAAAGGGAGGATAAAGAACAAAGCAAACTTATTATGGAGGTTTTATTACAGAGCTTGGGCAAGGAATTTGGGAAAGTACCGCATCAAATTCTTTGTAAGGTGTAATCCATTTGTTTTATTAATAGAAGAAGTACAAGATGTTTCCCTCTACTTGGATGTATATGTAATTGTTATGTTTCCTTGTGGATAATTGATGTTTTCATGTGTTATGATACATTATTATATCTATCATTACTTTATACATGATTAGTTTGATCTCGTGAAAGTTTTTTGTGTCTCTATGTATGCAGATCTAAGTTGGTAAGTGTGAAGGCAATATTCGTGGAAGTTAGAAGCTAAGGAGCATGCGGGGGCAATCATCGGATCATCGGGTAAGCCTTCCATTCCATCTACTTGTAGATCATTTTCATGTATGAATTAGATTTAGGAAAATCTACAATTTACATCTCTATTTTTTCTTAGGTCTAGGAAGAGCCTAAGGGAGTGTTGATAGTCAAATATGACCATGTTAAACAATTAGGAATTCACCCGGTCAAGATCTCAATTAGACCCCTATCCATTGTAAATGGTGATTCTGACTGGTTTAGGTCCAGTTACTTATAACTATCCTAATATACAAAATAAAACTAAATCTAGAATATATACACTTGTTAATTGATTATAAAAATTATATCCTTTATTAAATAACAAATTGAAATATAAATATATACAGGTTCAAAATTATATACAATAAAAAGACTAATTCTAATTATCACAAAATTTACTCCTACGAAAGGAGATTTTGTTTTCTCTTTAAGGTTAAGAAGTATTTGAAATGAAAATAAAAATGAACTAAAGCAAATAAAACTAGTCTAATGAAAAGGTATTAATTCAAATAGTATATTAATTGAGTATGATAAACATTATTCAAAAGATATAGATTTCCAAAACACATGTTTGAATATATCCACTGAGTATGAATTAATAAATCTACCCAAATAATTAACACAAATTTCTAAATCAAAACAATATTCATATGCAGAATAATCATTGAAATAATGATCCAAATAAATGATGAATCAATCTAATTTATTAACAGTAATCAATTACATCAATTGTAGTTCCAACAAAACATTCTCCAGTTAAAACTTTTATTTAAAAAATGAGCACTCAAATACTAGTAACAATATTGAATACCGATTGCTTGTATTAATATTCAAAGCCACAAAAAGATTTGGTATAATGTATTAAAAAAGGAGACTTGTATAGTAGTGCATAAGTTTCGTTCTTTCCTCAAAAACTGAACCCCACTATTCATATTTCTTTTCCTCTTTTATATCAAAAGAGTTTCAAACCGACTTAACTTCTTTCTATAACTAAAATAAGTTAACTGTTTATAATGGAAAATTATAAAATTTGTTTAATTCCCAAACTATATTAAGAAATTAATAAAATGAAAAATAATTTGTTTTTAACAACTAACTGCTCTATTTTCGAAATGTTCCTTGAAAAACAAATATTCCATATATCGTATTCATCCAAGTAATTTATTTAACACCTGTAAAAAAAAAAAAAAAATAATAAAACATAAAAAAAATAAAAAAAAAATTAGAGTTGCTACATAATTTTGATTATGTAGTTACTCATTTATTAATAAAAATTAATCAAAACAAAGAAACTAAACTAAATAAAATTTTAAGCTCATAACAATAAACAAAACATTTTAATCACTGAGCATTATTAGGCAGAGTATTAAATTATGAGTTAACAAAAATGTTAACCCCTAGCGAGTTGATGGTAAATGCTTCTCCTTTTTTGTCCTAATTGGAACCCAAATTTTGTCTCCTTTTTCTATCGACAAATGATTTATTTTCTTCCCTAAGTAGTTTATTTTCTAACCCCAAATCAATTATGTTTTCCTGTAGTATTGGAACCACTGAATAATATTTATCTTTCTAGAAAGAAACCTCCAAATTGGGATCAGTTTTAGCTTTTCCCTTCTCTGTTTCTTCAACAACCTTTTCAATGGGTTCCTGCGAAGAAATTTTCTTTGGAGAAGATACTTCTTGATTTTTAACCAACTCTTCATCTTCAATTTGGACAGGAGAACTAACTTTAGAAGTTTTTCTAGATTTATTTATGAGCATTCTAGATATTTTCCCTCCTTGACGCTTTTTCATAAAATCGACTAAATTACTAGAATCATCATTCTTGTTGGAAACAAGAGGGTCACATTCGGATGCAAGAGAGGAAACCACAGTATGTTTGGAAGATTCATAAGAAACATGGGGTATTTCACTAAAAACGAATGACTTTGGCTTAAGGTTAAACTTTAAAGCTTGATTGTGTGTAACCCTTGCAACATTTTGCTAAGAAACAAAAAATCTGAGGGTAAGAAAAGACAATATCCTCTACAAGATTTAGGGTTTCAAACTCTAACTTAGAATTGTGAGTCTGTAAATCTGATTTGGAGTTTTCCTTAAAATGATTTATTTTGAAAAAATCTTCCCAAGCATTGCCATTCTTCTTTAGCTGAGATTCAATAAGAATTTTCACTAAACCATGATGAAACACATTTCTTTATGAACTAAGATTTTTTCTCTAATAAAAATGTGTCATTTTCGAAAGGATTTTAAGCAAGAAAACCGACATGTTTAATTCATAATCCATGAATATCATTAACAACTGAAAGAGATATATAAAGATAAGGCTATATCGACCCTCACAGGTGATAAAACCCTTAATAATACTTAACATAAAATGTCATGTTTCCTTGACTAGGAATATAGGCATACCTTTGTAATAATATTTGCATTCGTGAGAAACTAAGATTTTTGACCAGGGAATCTCCTTCACTCTTTTGGTTTTGGACCAACATTCCCCCTTTAATGGAAATTTAGTCACTCTGGCTATCAATTCTTCATCTATATGTAACTCTATATCTCCAATTTTAGTGTGTTCACCATTAAAACTTAGTGCAAAAGCTTTGGTGACCTGCGCATTGTAGTCGTTAGACATCCACAAGAAATATAACCATCCAACCCTTTGAAAAGTTGGAAAATAGTCGTCATGAACTTCAATAAGATCAATACCAGGTTCAACTCTGGATATCGTACCCATATTACTGTTTTACTATAGCTCAGAAACACAAACCCTCACGAAAACATAACAGGCTTTTGCTCACAGGTAAATGAAAACAAATCTTCAATACCTGAGTAAATAATCCCAATTCAAGAAAATACATCATGTATAGGATTTGACCTGAGGTATTAATTTGTGAATACAGTGAGACAACACAACACCATACATGGAGGAGACTAAGTAAAATTTGGGAAAGGTGAATTTTTCATATGTAGTTTGAAAGGACCCTATTTTAATTTTCGTTAAGGTCATTAATATCTATGATGACCAGGTTAGGCCCGATGTCCCAAAACACTATGTCAAATTGCTGCTATTGATCGTGGGAATCATGATGATAACATTATTATGACAGGCATGTTAGAATTTCGTAAACACGATTAAAATTGGTTGGAACATTAATAATTTATCCAAACAAAACATGTGAATGAAAATTTAAACCAACAATATAATAAAAAAATTGTAGCTTGTCAAATATTTTAGCTCATGTAGAATCTTGTTCAAATTGTGTATGTGAGAAAAAACATCAAGGATATATGGATTAGAAACATTTGATAACTTGGAAGTCAAAATCCCTGCACAAAACCTTTATGAAATGAAAAACATCTCAGAAATAAAATGTCATTAAAGACCAAATGAAAATTCAAACGACTTGGAAACATGATTAACAAAATTGTCAAAACTAAAAACAATACTCAAGTGAAAAATTTAAAATCTTTTTCTTTTCAAAATTGAAAAAAGAAGGGTCCCAAATTTATTTATATCATAGAATTTGGGAGGTTGTTGTCTTCTATAACAAATGGTGACACACTGTTGAAGCCAATTATCTATGTATATAAGTGAAAGAAAAATATCTCAGATCATAAGAAATAAGGAAATTTACTGAATGTAGATAAATTGTATTTATGACTAGTTTGTAAAGGATAAGAAAACAAAACATTACTCATACTCTTTCACTCTATCTCATTGGAGGGGATAAAAGGCGTTTATTAATTTTATTGGAGTTCATCATGTCATAATTAAAATGTTTAATTCATTGTACCCGGTATTGCTTCGATGCCAGCAAGCATGTTCAGTGTCCCGACAAAGTTACCTTAATATCATATAAGCCTTGACCCGCTACCATAATGCCTGTTCAGTACCCCGGTGGGTTAGCATATACTTCCCACATCCTCATTTTTTATTTATTTTATCTTTCAACTTTCATCTTTAGTTAATGACTTGGTGATTGCATTTGATGAATGATGAAAATAGAGGAGGGGTGATATAGAGAGTTATTTTTTTTATCTCTGAACATGAAATAAAAACTAAATTGTTTGTCTTGTGATATGTTATTTCCCAGTCAATTATTTTATTTTAGGGGAAAAATATTACTCCAAAGAGACTTTGTTGCAGAGTATATTCCTTGTTTTTATTTCTTTAAAAGATAAACTAGTCATAACATTTATCCTTTGAATTTTAAGGAATTTTCCTGTTTTAAACATTCTAAATTAATCTCTCTCTATACTAAAATCGATTTCAAATATAATTGATAAACAAATGTAACTGGTTGTTATATTAGATCAGAAATCAAAATGATAATAAAAAACATAATGGAAAAAATAAAATAAACAAATTTCAAAACAAAAAATATTTATAGCTATTTACAAGGATTGAAGTATCTTTTAGGAAAAATATTTTTTGAGGATTAACCCATTTACAAGAAAAGATTCTTCTATGCCTTCAAGAGTTTGTAAAATAAAAGTAGACGGGCCAATTGTTTTAGCGATCTAAAAAGGACCTAACCACTACTTTTGAAATTTAGTATGTTTAACTTTTTCTTCATGGGCTTTATCCCATTTCAGGACTAAGTCACCAACTTCAAAATTTTTTTCCCCTACAGATCTATTATCGAACCATTTCTTAATGATCATTTGGTGCTTGGAAAAAGTATTCCTAGTCTTATCTCTCACTTCTTCTAGATTGAAAATCGGATTCGTACGATATTGAAGATTAGAGCAAGGTTGTTCCTCAATGGACTGAACTAAAGCTAGGGATGGTATGGAAATATTTGGTGGTAGAATAACCTCCTTCCCATAAACTAACAAGTAAGGGGAAGTACCAAATGATTCTTTATAAGTAATTAGATCATCCCACAATGCGTAAATTAATGCTTTGTGCTAGTTTTTGTGATTATCACTGATAGTTTTCTTGATAATTTTCAAAATGTTTTTGCTTGTTGATTCTGCTAAACCATTACCCTGAGGATAATAGTTTTCACAATGTTTTATTTTAATTCCTTTCTGAAGTGCATATTTTGTAAGCGGCAAAGCAGAAAAATAAGTTGCATTATCAAAAAATAATGTGCTTGGGAGACCAAATCTTGTAATAATAAATTGATCTAAGAATGAAATTACCTGATCAGTTGTAGTTGATTTCAAGGGAATAGCCTTCACCCATCTTGTAAAATAATCAGTGGCAGTAAGAATATACCTATGCTACTTGGAATAATTGGGGATAATTTCACCGATGATATAAAGTCCCCATTGCTGAAATGGGTGTTCAACAATGACGAGCTGCATAGGTAACATTGATTTATTTTCTTCTCCGGTTGAAGTTTGATATATTTTAAATTTTCAAACATATGCATGAGAGTATTTAAACAGGTTTGGCCAGTAATATCTTGCACGTAATATTTTGTGAGTGGTTTTATCACCCCCGAAATGACCACCTGCAGGTCCATCATGTAAGTCAAATAAAACTTTGTTAGCCTCTTGTTTTTCTAAACATCTAAGTAACATTTAATCATATTTTTTTTCTAAAAAGAACACTAGTGATGAGATGATATTGTGTGGATTTTATTGTTAAAGCGATTTTATTTTTAAAATCCAAATAAGAAGGTGTAGTACCATGAGTTAGATAATGAATTAAATATGAATATTGTGAATCAGGAATATCAAGAGTAGCACATACATGGTGTATATCCTCAGTGTCTTTTACCTTGTCCGCATTTTCAGATGTAGTATCGATGGTTTCAGTTAATAACTTGCATAAACCTTGACCTAATACAATTTTTGGAGGTTTTATCTCTAAATCGTATTCTTGTAATGCAGTTACCCAATTTGCTCTCTTATCTCCTAAATCTTTCTGAATAAGAAAACTTCTCACTGAGGGGTGTGGAACTATTACTTTGGTGTGAGATTTGATGAGGAAAGGTATGAAATGTTTGATGGATTTGAAAACAGCATGAGCTTGTTTTTCAACATCAGTATAATTTAATTCCACTCCTTGTAATGTCCAACTTTCAAAAGCAATTGGTACCTCTATGTTTTGATCATTTTTCTATGATAACATAGATGTGTAAGATGTTCAGAAGCAAATATATAAAGAACAAAATATTTTTCATAATTAGGAAAAAGTAAAGAAGGCACTTGAATGATTGCTTTATTTATAGAATTGAAAGCTTATTTTTCGATTGTATTCCGCTTGAAGATTGTTTCTTTTCTAATCATATATTGCAAGGGTAAGATTGTTTGTGTGAAATTAGGGACAAAACATTTCACAAAATTAATTTTCCCAAGGAAAGATTGCATCGATTTTTTATTATAAGGTAATGGAATTTCATATATGTTCTTAAATCTAGAAGGATCAATAGAAACACCTTCCTTAGAAACTATAAACCCCAAAATTTTACCTTCTTGAAGAGAAAAAAATGAATTTTTAGGATTTAAAGAAATTTCATACTTATGACATCGTTCAAAAACTTGCTTAAGATGAGAAATATGATATGAACAATTATTGGAGTATATTGTTATGTCATATAGGTAAACAATAATAGATTTAATGATTAAGCCTCTAAAATTAATATCCATAGCTCGTTGAAAAGTTGCACCTGCGTTGACTAAACCAAAAGGCATTTTTTGATAAGCATAAGTACCCCATTTAGTTCTGAAAGTGGTTTTGAGTCTATCATCAGGATGTACTAAGACTTGATTATATCCGGAAAATCCGTCTAAAAATGACATCATTTCATAACCCGAGACTGATTAAAGGATCTGTTCCATAGGAGGTAATGGAAAGTTGTGTTTTTCAGAAGCTTTGTTTAAGTTTTTGAAATCGATACAAATTTGAATGTCTCCATTCTTTTTCCTTACGGGAACAAGATTTGAGATCCATTTTGAATGCCTCACTGGAAAAATGGTTCTCGCCTTAAGAAATTTATTAAGTTCATTTTAAATTTGGGTTATAAGATTAGGATGAATTTTCCTTAACTTTTCTTGTACTGGTTTTTATTTTGAAAGCATAGGATTGGTGTGTTGAATTATAGATGTATCAAAAATTTTCAGGTCATCATATGACCATGCAAAAACAACCTTGTATTGCTTAAGAAGTTTTATGAAAGTTGTTCTTGCAAAAGAAGAACAACCTAATCCAAGATTGACATTTTGAGGATTTTGTTTTGTTCCCAGATTAATGAGTTCCACATTCATAGTAGAAATATGAGTTTTACAATTTGTGGGTTTCTTAAATCTTTGTTTTAAATCATAAAGATCTTCTAATTTTACGACAGATTTAGGAATGATATTTTTAAATTTAATTTTATCATCGGGAGAAGATTTTTTTAACTCGAGATTGTGTGATTCTTCATCGATAATATTATTTTCATATGTTCCTTCTGAGGAGAGAAAATTGATTATATCAACATTGTCATTAAAGACACACCAATTGGTTATGTTATTGGGAACAAAAGGCCTAAAAATCAATTCAACATAAAATCTATCTGGGGAAAAATCTTCTGGAGGAATAAATCTAGAAGCTACGTCTTCCAATAAATCTACACTAGAATTTTGCATTCTAGATATAGAAATAATATTAAATGCAAAAAAAATGTTACTGATATCTTGAGCTAACTGTTGATAATGTTTCAAATGATTAGAAACACAATGAATTTGTTTTTTTACCTGCTTAATGATGATTTCTGAATCACCAAAAACCAAGATGTCATGTACATTCATGCTGATAGATTTCTTTAGACCTTGAATTAACACTTCATATTCAGTGGTGTTATTAATTCACTGAAACTCTAATCTACAGGTCAACATATTTTTTACATCATCGGGACTGATTAAAACACAACCTGCACCAACTCCATCATTAGATTTAGATCCATCAAAAATATAGTTTACAAAATGGATAATTTAGAAAACTATTCACAAAATTATCTACAAAATTAATACAACGGGAAAAATCTGTTTGAGAAAAAAAATTCAATTTCTGAACTTTTATTTGTGGATTGAAAAGGAGAAATATGAGCATTAAAATTTCCAAAACAAGAATCAACAGAATAATTTCCAACAATTCTATGAGCAAATTCCACAGGTTCATTTTCTCCGTCTAATTCAGTCACATTATGTTTCATATGTTTTTCCCTATTAACACGGATTTTATTAGGTTTCCCATTATATGGAAGTCAAAGGTGAGACCAATCAGTTGAGAAATATCCATGAAGTTTTTCAGACCTATCTTGACTTAAAATTAATCTGTAAGCATATGGAATATCACCAATGATAATATCTATAATTTGAAAAGCTTTGGGAATTTATGATAATCTGGTAAGTACATCCTTCAATTCTCTTAAAACTTTTACCCTTGTTCTATCTAATTGTATAATTCGAATAACTGATTTTTGTGGTTGCACATTGATTTTAAGGCAAACTCAATAAGGAATTATATTTGAAGATGCACCTGAATCAGCCAAACAATTGTGCACATTTTTATTCAAAATTTTTGAAAGTGAGGAGAAATGGAGGAGTATGTGACCTTGATCTATCACCTATGAGAATTGAGCCAATATCTACCTCAGAAGATAAAGTTTGAATCGTTGAAACTTTTTCTTTATTTGTTGTTGTAGTAGATGGTGAACTTTTCTTATCATAAACTCTCAAGGCCCTTAATAAACTATTCCTTTGATATTTTAGTTTACTTAGTTCATAAAGGGAAATATTTTCTCTGATCTTTTTCATATATTCTATAATATCATAATCGATTTTATTAGCAACAATAAGGCTTTTTAAAGATGACTTGTTTTCTACAGGATGTTCATTTGAAGTATTTGTTGGTGGATTAGATTTAGAAGTTGAAGATGAAATTTCACTTCTGGCTTAAGCAACAAGAGATTCTTATGTATCATCTTCATCAAAAATTCCATTAATATCCCAAAATAAATTTGTATCTTTAACTTCTTCATTATCCTCTCTTTCTTCTTCATCAACATTAACTCCTTTTGAATTTTGACCACCAGGTGGAATCTATATATTCTTCTTGAAAAAAGGTCGAAATGGTTTATTTGAAACTTCAACTAGTTTTCCTTTAACATCAACTATCTTGTTTGATAATGTTTTCATGATTTTCTGTAAACTATCCATATCAAAAGCATCTTTATCTTTCTTTTCTTATTTGATAATTGCTTTCTTGGTTATTTGAGAAGATCTTGCATCTTCACTTGGTGACATACTTGCAATATTAGATATTTCCTTTTCTACATCTAAACCTTCCTGCATTACTTCAGCCAAAGTATTTTTGTTTGCATGTTTAACAAACATAGCAATAGAAACTAGTAAGGTAGAAGAATAAAATTCAATCTGAATGTCTAAACCAAGTTTGGATTATTCAGGGATTTTATGGAGAAGTTTAAGGAATCTTTGATTGAAATATTTTATTTTCTCTTTAGGACCCATTTTAATTTTAGATAATTTTACTAATAAAATAGATGAAGACTTATCATCCCTGAATTTCTTAATGAACAAATCCTCAAAGGTATCCCAATTAGTAATAGAATTAGCTTACAATGAGAAATATCGAGTAGAAGCTTCTCCTTCGAAAGTATATGGGAAAAGTCTATATACAACATATTCATGTTAAACGTCCCTCAGATTAACAACTAACATAAATTTATTGATATGATCGTCAGGAGTTTCTTTTGATTCTGGATTAAATTTTGGTAACCATTTATCTAGATTTTTAGGTAAATCATGTTGATTTCCAGGAACATTGACTACTCCCAAAGTTATCCACGATGTTTTTGGTACTCCATCCATAGTATTTGGTTGATGAGGAGGAGATGGAATAGGAGATGTATGTAAAGGTGTATGCGAACGAGGAGTAGAGGGAGGATTATTTCCAACAATTTTAACTATGATTTTTCTAGTCTGGATGGGAACTTGGAAATGAATAGGTTCGATACATAACGTCTTCCTTTGCACTCCTATAAGAACACATAACTCTTGGATAAAAAAATATATAGAATCTAAATATCCTTGAGAAGTTTCTCCTTGATTTCTAAGATCTTCTATTTGTTGTCTTATTTGTTGAAATTATGGCGAACTAAGAAAACTGGAAGAAATATCACTTATAGTTCTTTGAATTGGAGATTCTATATGTGCACCAGCAAAATACTATGGGAAAATTTGATCTACTTGAATGGCCTTTAGTTTTGTTTGTTATTTCAGCCATTCGTTATCATATGGCCCTCCTTCTAGTGCCAAAATGTTGATAGTCAAGTATGACCATGTTCAATATTCAGGAATTCACCCAGTCAGGATCCTGATTAGAACCCTATCCATTGTAAATGGCGATTCCAAATGGTTTAGATCCAGTTACCTATAACTATCCTAATCTACAAAATAAAACTAAATCTAAAATATATACACTTGCTAATTGATTGTAAAAATTATATCCTTTATTAAATAACAAATTGAAATAAAAATATATACAGCCTCAAAATTCTCTACAAGAAAAAGACTAATTCTAATTATCACAAACGTTACTCCTGTAAAATGATATTTTTTTTCTCTTTAAGAATAGGAAGTATTTGAAATGAAAATAAAAATGAACTAAAGCAAATAAAACTACTCTAATGCACGGGTATTAATTCAAATAGTATATGAATTGAGTATGATAAATAGTATTCAAAATATATATATATATCTTCAAAAAAGATGTTTGAATATATCCACTGAGTATGAATTATTAAATCTGCCTAAATAATTAACATAGATTTCTAAATCAAAACAATATTCATATATAGAATAATCATTGAAATAATGAGCCAAATAAATGATGAATAAATCTAATTTATTAACAGTAATCAATTAAATCAATTGTAGTTCCATCAACACATTCTCCAGTTAAAAATTTGATTTAAAAAATGAACACTCAAATACCAATAACAATATTGAATACCAATTGCTTGTATTAATATTCAAAGCCATAAAACGATTCAGTATAATGTATTAAAAAACTAGACTTGTACAGTAGTGCATAAGTTTTGTTCTTTCCTAAAACATTGAACCTCGCTATCCATCTTTCTTTTCCTCTTTTATATCAAAATATTTCCAAACTGACTTAAATTCTTTCTATAACTAAAAGCAATTAACTGTTTAGAATGGGAAATTATCAAAATTGTTTAATTCCCAAACTATATTAACAAAATACATAAAATGAAAAGTAGTTTGTTTTTAACAACTAACTGTTCTATTTTCGAAATGTGCCTGGAAAAAAAAAATATATCTCGTATTCATCCAGGTGATTTATTTAACACCTGTGTAAAAACAAATAATAATAATAATAAAACACAAAAAACAAAATTAGAGTTGCTACAGAATTTTAGCTACTCATTTATTAATAAAAATTAATCAAAATAGAGAAACTAAACTAAAGAAAATGTTAAAATCATACCAATAAACAAAACATTTTAATCACTGAGCATTATTAGGCAGAGTATCAAATTCTGAGTTAACGAAAATGTTAACCCCTGGCAAGTTGATGGTAACTGCTTCTCCTTTTTTGTCATGCTTGGAACCTGGATTTTGTCTCCTTTGGTTATTGACCAATGATTTATTTTCTTCCCTAAGCAGTTTATTTTCTAACTCCAAATCAGTTATGTTTTCATGTAGTACTGGAACCACTGAATAATATTTATCTTTCCAGAAAGAAACCTCCAGATTGGGATCAGTTTTAGATTTTCCCTTCTCTGTTTCTTCAACGACCTTTTCAGCGGGTTCATGCGAAGAAACATTATGTGGAGAAGATACTTCTTGATTTTTAACCAACTCTTCATATTCAATTTGGACAGGAGAACTAACTTTAGAAGTTTTTCTAGATTTATTTTTGAGCATTCTCGATGTTTTCCTAAAATTGACTAAATTACTAGAATCATCATTCTTGTTGGAAACATGAGGGTCACATTCAGATGCAATAGAGGAAACCATAATGTGTTTTGAAGCTTCAAAATAAAATAAAAACCTGCAAAAAACCTTTTATGAATTGAAAAACATCTCAGAAAGAAAATGTCATTAAACACTAAAGGAGAATTCAAAGGACTTGGAAACATGATTAACAAAATTGTCAAAACTGAAAACAATACTCAAGTGAAAATTTTTAAATCTTTTTCTTTTCAAAATTGAAAAAATAAGGGTCCCAAATTTTTTTATATCACATAATTTGGGAGGTTTTGCTTTCGCTACAATAGGGAGGTAAGTCTTGCAGAGTTCATTTACCCTACAAAATAGGCATCCTATGATAGAAGTGAAATAAGTGAAGAAGCAGTTGCAACAGTTGTTGGATCAGGGTGTGATTCAACCAAGTATCTCACCTTGTGGGCCACCCATCATAGTTGTTCCCAAGAAGGATGGGACTTGGAAAATGTGTATTGATTATAGGGCATTGAACAATATTCCACTGAAGAATTGGTACCCTCTGCCAAGGATCGATGATCTGTTGGACTAGCTGCAACATGCCAAGTACTTCACTAAGCTGGATTTGAAATCGGGATATCACCAAGTACGATTCAAAGAAAAATATTCCTGGAAGGCTGTCTTTGGGACAAGGAAAGGTTTGTATGAGTGGTTGGTTATGCCATTCGGTTTATGCAACACATCGGCTACATTTTTTAGACTAATGAATAATTTTTTATGCCCTTATATAGATTCATTTGTTATTGTCTATTTGGATGATATGTTGGTTTATAGTGCTATTTGGGAAGAGCACATCTCACATATTATGCAGGTGTTAGAGACTCTGAATAAGCACCATTTTCTAGCCAATCTCAAGAAATGTGAGTTTTCTCAGCATTCTTTAGTGTATTTGGGGTATGTGATTGGTGGAGGGGATATCAAGATAGATCTCGTGAAGATAGAGGCCATCATGAAATGGTGGGTTCCTACAAATGTCAATGAAGTTAAGAGTTTTTTAGGGAAGCAAAATATTTGTGACAGTTCATAGCTTCGATTTCAGTTGTTGCTACACCACTCCATGCCATAACAACCAATGGTAATATTTTCTAGTGGGGGAAGAATCAATAGAATGCCTCTGATGAGACGAAAAGAAAGATTAGTAAAACGCCAATTTTTGCACTAAAAAACTTGTATAATCCCTTCAAAGTGGAGATAGATGCAAGTGGGTATTCCATGGGACCAATACTGATGTAGGAAGGCATGTTTTATATCATTCTAAATCATTTATTGGGGTGGTTCTCAACTACCCTACCTATGACAAGGAGCTCTATTCCTTGGTACAAGTTGTCAAAAGGTGGAAGCACTATCTAATGGGAAAGGAGACCATAATCCATGTTGTAAAGTAGGTCTACTTCCCTTGCCTCTCTTCTCTTTTTCCCTATGCCTTATTCAAAATTTTCCTCTTCTGGTTGGTTAAGTTAGTTTCCCACTACTGAGTGTCTTGGCCCTTATTCGTTTTTGAGTCTTCGCATGTTTCTTTTTTGTTTTTCTTGAAAGAATGAAATATATGTTGGATTTGGTTCGAATTTCTTTTCATCGTGTGCACCATTGATTGAGCTCACCGCAGGTCTACCAAGTCTTTTATATGTATAGGAAATGCCCGTGCACATGACACAACAATCCAGAACAACAAATTTTGGGCTCAGACTATGGGAACAAACATGTAAATTTTCAACGGTAAATATTCACCAAGCAAATCATATATCAATGACTGTCGTCCATTCGAGGGGTAGAATTGTGTGGAGTTTAACACCAAGAGTCATCAAAAGTCCTGGATCAAATCTGGACCATTCATTGAGCAAGACACGCGGTGACAGATCATTTACTTCGATGATTTTCACTTTGGGAGATTTTTCAGGTTTCACAAACATTTGAAACTCCTAAAGCCCGGATTTCCAAAGAGAATATGGATCGTTCGTCTGTCACGACACGCGGCAACAGATTATTCACTTCGGGGATTCTCCTCTAGGATATTTTCAGGTTTCACATTTGAAAGTCCCGAAGAACCAAACACCCAAAGTCTCGAAGTAAATATAGACCATCCATCAGACGGGACACGTGGCGACATATCAGTTACTTTGGCGATTTCCTCTGGGAGATATTCACGCTCAACATTTTGAAACNCGAAGCCCAAAGAACCAAATTCCCGAAGTGTCGAAGCACGTGGTAACCAGTAGTTGAGACATGTGGCACACTCATGAGGCATGACATGTGGCATTCATATTAGGTCATTTGGTTGTGTCATTCACCCATTCCACAATGACATGTGTCACCTTTCTTTCCAAGACACCTCAGCAGCCGTGACATCATACGAAATCAGGCCACCACGTCACTTCGATGATTTTCCTCTGGGATATTTCCATGCCTAACATTTGAAACTCCTGAAGCCTAGATTTTCGAAGAAAATCTGGACCGCCCATTGGTCATGACATGCGGTAGAAAATCTTTCACTTCGCAGCATTGTCACTACGAGAGTTTCTCAAGCATAACATTCATAAAATACTGAAGTCTCTAAGCCCAAACTCCTGAAGTAAGCACGGATCGTCGATCTCAAATCAACCTGAACCATTGATCCTTGCTGTAGGTAAAGGTCACCTAGATCTCGGATCGTAATCATATCAATGACTATAGTTTATTGTGGGGATGAAAAATGATCGGACGTTAATTTTCCAGAGTGGTCCCGCAATTTCAACCATGGTTTTTTTGGAAGGGTACGTTGTAGCTTCTGGTGAATTGCGGGCCCAAAGGTGATCTGAATTCAAACCACCCTCAACAGCCCCCGCAATCATGTTCTTGAATGACATCAGATCATCGTGTCACCTCACACATCACCTTCACTCATCCCATTCAATCCTATCTAATCCGCTTACCGCCTACACCCCCCTCCGAGTTCCTCTCGGGTTGTTTCTCAATACCGCCCCCTCTCACCTTTCACCACTATTGTACCTCTTTTGTCACCTGAATGAGCAAAATAATGGTGCTTACAATCCCAGTTGGGTCAGCTAGGCAAGACATTAGTAAATAAAAGGGCTAGAAAGATAAAGCATAAAATATAAGCAAAGAATTAAACTAAGAATGATAAAAACAATTAAACTATAGTGCATAAGAACATAAGGAAAAGGAAAAACAAGACTCATGACACCAGTGGAAAGGATTGTATTAGTGGAAAGAAAACACCAAGAATAAATAGAGACTTTGGGTCACCTCTTCCTCCAAGGGAGGGCTCTTGAACCCCCAAATATTGAGCTCTTCTTACAAATGAGAAACTAGGATGAAATGGTGAATAGAATCCAAAGCACATTCATTCTAGAGGTGATATGAATGGCTAAGTGTAATGGTGCTAGCATACTCTTGATGAGGAAAGAGGATCCTCCAAGAGAATACTAGCAGCATAACAATATAAATGAATTCCTTGAAAATGTAGTGCACCCATGGCTTCCTTTTATAGCATAACTTTGAGTCATTATTCAACCAGCTTTTAGTGTGAACAAGGGGCTATTTAGGGAACCTTTAGGTCTTTGACCAGCCACCCAGTCGGATTTAGCCGAGATTTGGATGTCAAATCTACTTGGAAGCTTAACCAGAAGTGGGTGGGAAGCTGACCAATATCATAAATGTGTCGTTCTGAGTTGTGCATGACTTGTTGCATCCACAGTCGCGCAATGAGCACATGTGTGATTTTTCGGCGTTTTCGACTGGCGCACGTGTGCGCACTTCCTATATATCCTTAGCACATGTTGATTTTATAATTGGTTGTATAGTTTTGGACCTTTTGGAAATGCATTTTTGGTGAGTTTTGATCCATGGGTGAACTAATAGTTGTTTGAAGATGCTGGATTCCTGTAACCATTTGCGAATGAAATTTTAGTGATAACAGATGCCCCCTGATGGATGAGGTTAGGAGCATATGCATAGCCGAAATTCATCAATGTTTCTTCTATTGAGAGTACTATTGTAAGAAAGAGAAAAAATGAGAGTCTCAAGAGCGACCCGCTGGAGGGAGAGGAGAACCTGTAGTACCCAACCTTTCGCAAGGTGTGAAAAATAAATTGTGTACAAATGAGGCGGGCATGCCCCATGCTTGTGTCATGTAACTCAAAAATGTGGAATACAACATCTGAAATGGCGTGTTGGTGTAGATAACTACAACGCCCTCCGGGGCGGTTTGATAATGACAGAGGAAAATTCTGATGATGAACAAACTCTGAAAAAAAGGGTAAGGACACTTATGAGAGGTGTCGATGATACGTAGGCATTGATATCCTATCAAATTTCAGAGGTCTTCAACATGTATCAAAAGAACTGCAATAGTCACGAAGTAAGACCCACCGCAACATGAAAAAGTGTTGAAGTCAAATGTTATGGGGGTCAATGACAACAGAGAGCAATGATGGTTCTCCTTGTTCCATCCAAGAATCCTCATTGTAAAGGTAATGAGAGTCAAGATACTTTCGCCCTTCTGGAAACTATGCTGATGTTGACAAAAAGGGAGACACGACTCCAAGAAGAAAAGGGATTCATGAAATCCACTGGATGAGATCAGGAATTGATGAGGTACATGGACAAATTCAAGATGCAGTGAGACTCGAGACTACCCTTGGTTAGGGATATATGTGAAATATAAGTGGCAAAAACCGTTCAAGTAAGTCGAGTGTCAGGGGGACAACCAAACATGGTAAAAGTTGTGCCATAGGTGGGACAAAGTGAACAAACTCAGAGAGCAGAGGTAGGGGACCTGTGGGATACTCGGGGTTTATGGGCGATGTCAACAGGAGTAGGTGATAAGGAAGGCCCCAACCAAGGGAGACATGGGTTTTTTTTGCCAAAAAGGAAGAAGGTCGCCAAAGGTGACGACAAAAGGCTATGTAAAATGTTGGAAACAACGGCTTTGTATAATTACCAAATGAATAAAGAATAATTTGGGATGAGTTTTCAGATACAAAAATGGGTGCCCTAGTGCAATATGGCTTGGCCGGTGGGGGCACAAGTTGCTTGGAGAATGGGTGGAGGGTGGGGGTCCCATAGGTGGATTTCTGTATAAGGTAAATGAATGGAGGGAAATCTACAGATGGGAAAACTGATGGTGGATGAAATGGATGGTTAATGATGTTACAGGAGTGTAGTCAAAATAAAGTCGTGAAGAAGTACCCTAGGAGTCCATTGGGTAGGATAGAAAAATGAGGAGAAGGAGTATGTGGCTGATTCATGACATGATGTAGGACTATCGAGACTCCCATCCCTAAATGGGGAGAACAACATCAGTGTCAAAAGTGCCTAGGGGGGATGATGAATGGGACAAATCATGTGGGTGAGAGTGCTACTGGGTGACAGTACCGAAATGCAGTGGAGGGGACGGGACTGCAGAGTCATATATGGGGATCTTAGAGGTAAAAATTGGAGGGTGTGATTGGGAGATGCATCTTGATATTCAGAGGGAATGAATACATGCCAGTGTTGAGGATATACCTGAATGAAGACTGCTGAGATATGATGATCAAGTACCTACACACATGAAAAAAAAATACCCGACGTGAAAAATATCTGAAGAGAAAGATCATATAGTGGTTATTCAATAATGTAAGCATGCGTACCTGAGCGAAATATGAGAAAAATGGCCCCCGGGGGCTAAGGATGAAAAGTGGCCCGGGGACTATCATGATGTAGATGACGAGGTGTTGATCTTGTGGCTAAAGACAAATTGAAAAATGGACACCTGGAGCTCCCTGAATTGAGTTTGGAAGTTTGGAAAAATGGACTATATATAGCTATAGGGCCCACAATGCCACCTCATTTGTACCTGTTGTGTTATTGAGTGGAAGAGCAAGTTTAGAGGAGTTTTGGAGATTCTGGGAGATCGAGGTAGCCAATTCAGGACCAATGAGCTTTAGGTTAGTGGTCATATCATCCTGCATAGAACTAGGGTTTCATTTTTTAGGCAGGGCTTGTATGGAGGTCCATACAGGGGTTTTTGTAGGTGTGGGCACCCTAGAGCGTGGGTGATCGAGAAAGTTGTGCACACAAGTGTGCGCCTATAATTCAGACACCCACGAATGGGGGCACCCTAATGGGGAGAACATGCATGCATGACATGCACGCCTGTTCAAGGCACAACAACGCATGCATGCAGATCTGTAATTCTAACAGTTGCGCATGTGTGCGCTGCTATGTAGTGAACATGCATGCTATGAGGTGTGCCTGTGTGAGTGACAGGGGTACATGAGTGCACCTCTGTATGGTCAACAATCACACATGAGTGCACGACTGAGGGATGAACAGGTTTGCATGTGTGTGCACCTGTGGGGAAAACAACCATGCCTTGGAGGCAAAGCTGAAAGGTGTAAAAATTGAGATTTTTTGGAGATTTTGATGTTTGTATGTTTGATATGGTTGATCAAGTAATGTATATGTGGATGTAGGTGATCATTTGGACGATGCTGATTCATTGGAGAGAGAGATATTGGTCCCAGTTGCGGTAGGCCATGACTAATGAGGAGCCGAGAGTTCATGACACTTTGGTAGCATGTGGGTTGTTGAAGTTATTTGAGTGCCCCCTGATACGGGCCCAGGAGTTCCTCCTGCAGTTCTTGATTCGGATGTGGAGTCCGGATCTTCATTGTTTTATGGTGTGGGGTGATCAGTTAGACTTCACTATGGTGGAGGATGTATATTTCTTGGCGGGGATCCCTTTTCGGGGAACTCCCTTACCGATGGAGCCTGTAGTACTTGGGGATGGGAAATTGGTTGTCCTAGGACGGAGGTATAGTACGAGGGAGAAATTTATGTCAGGATCCATGGTGAGTATTGGGGTGATGGATTCCCTAGTTCATCTTTGTGTGGCAGCGATGGTTGTGAGGGTATATGTGTCCCTTGCGACTCAGCGGATCAGTGGTGGTCAGTTGAGGATTATGGAGAGGGCGCTAGCAGGAGAGCATTTTTCCTGGGGCTTGATGTTGCATGCCAAGATGGTAGGGTAGTTGGATAGGTGTCGAGATGTGGACTCAGGGGAGTTTTCCTTTGGGTCGATCTTGGTGGCATGGTTTTTGGAGAGGGTGCCTATGTTACGCCCGAGAGTGTTATTGGGTGCACCTGGTGTGTGAGAGTCGCGACTACGACGGTGGTCGACGATTTTGATTCACCATGGTGGTGGGGAGGGTGGCCACTATTTCACGGATGAGGCATCACAGATGTGGCATTAGATGCCACAGATTATACTGCGGTACCCATACTTTGGGGTGGACTTCCAGGATGATCCAGAGATGGTGCTACCTCTAGGAGAGGTGTTCGACCACAGAGGTATGGTGTGATATTGTTATTTTGTAGATAGTATAGCATGTATATTTTTATGTATGGGTGGATGTTGATGCTGTCATTTGTTTGTTGTATGTGCAGATGTGGGGCCTCACGGGTGTGAGGTCGAGTTGCTTAGAGCATTGGTGCACCAGGGGGTGGTGAGATCTCCGTGGGGAGATCTGCGGGCAGGAGAGAGGCGACGACGGGAGGATGTTGGGGTGAGGCTTGTTGACAATGAGAGAGCAGCTAGGAGACATTGTTTTGACGACCTTGGTGTAGGGCCATCACATGATCCTCCGACTGAGGCTAGGAGAGAGTTTGAGTATATTCGCCACCGCTTGGAGGCGGTGCTACAAGGAGTGCCCGAGGGCATGTGGTTGCGGATCTAGGACAAGGGTGTCCTAGAACAGTGTGTGGGGGTGTCATTGGTATGGTGGACCGTGGTTCGGAGAGAAGCAGTAGTAGGTGCTTCCATGACTGGGCGACTACCTCCAGGTCTGGAGGGACCGATAGTGGGTGGGGCACCACCTCCTGAGGGAGGGCCAGGTGGTGGTGCTCAAGAGGCACCATGAGTGTCTCTATATGTATTTATATGTTTTGTGGTATTTATATAGGCTTGCGAGCCTACTGGGTGTAGTGGCACCAGTTTTGTATCTATAGGGGCGAGGTGGTTCACTGGCCTACGGATGTTTGCATATGTACGATATATATATTTTTGCAAACATGTGGATATCACATTTGACCGATATATATATGGATATACATTTTTGGATCTTGGTGATGTTTACATGTGTTTTGTGTTTTGGTTGATGATTTATATATGTTGTGATAGATTATTGATGTTTGATGTAGGCATACTAGTAACCTGATGTGATAAATGCCAATCTAATACTAGGTTAGCCATGTTATCTGCCATTTGATTAAATTGTATTGGAATATGTGTGAATGTAATGGAATCAAAATGTCGAGATAAAATTCTAACTTGCAGGTATTTGCAAAAGAGGCAAGGATCGCAAACGTGGTGCACATTATTGAGTTGGAGGACGACCAGTTGGGAATCAAGTAAAATGCTAAGGTGACGGAAATGGCAATGGTTGTCCTCAGCGAGGAGACCAATGACGGTGTTGTATTCTTCTTGATTGTTGGTGGCTGAGCCTAAACATATGCCGTTGGAGTGGAATAGTTCATGTGAGGGTGAATAGAGGGACCAAGCAGCCGAAGCGAGATTTTGTGTCAAATGGCTAGCTCTGTCGGTGTAACCGATGTGGTAGGCCGATGGGGGTGGCATCTGTCAATAACATGAGTAATAGATTAGATGTGAGGTATGGATGAAAGAAGATTAAAAACTCTAAAACAAATGTACAAAAAGAAAAAGCCTAGTGTAGAATGGCTACGCTCAGGCATAAAATTTCTTTAGGTACAACTCGTTGACGGGTTCTTTGAGAGGATGGCCTTCCAGGGAGGCTAGAATGTACGCACCTTTAGTAAGGAAATGTTGGATGATATAAGGTCCATGCCATAGTGACTTGAATTTTCCATGGCCGAGGATATCATGAGTGACATCGTAAGCGAGGACAAGGTCACCTTTTTTGAATGAGAGAAGGCTGACATGGTGATTAAAGGTGGCCTTTGATCATTTTTTGGCTGCTTCATTGTTCTATAATGAATATCGACGATCCTTATCCAGGGACTCTAAGCTCAGCAAACGTTGCTCCATTGAAGCAGTGTCAGGTAATAACTCAATAGAGGTGTGTAAGGTGGGAATTTCGCACTCGATGGGAAGAGTGACCTCCACCCCATGGACTAGATGAAAAGGTGTGAAACCAGTGGCAGTTTTGACTTATGTGCCATAGGCCCATAGCACAGAGAATAACCTATGATTCCAATCTTATGTTTGTCAACCGTGCGTTGTAACATGGTTTTGAAGACCTTGTTGACTGCTTCGACCTGGCCATTTGACTGAGGGTAATATGGGGAGGTAAACTCATGGGAGAATCCTAACCTAGATGATAGTTTGATAAAATTCTCATTCTCAAAATGTTTCCCATGATCATAGACTAGTTGTAGTGGTGCTCTAAAGCAGAAAATGACGTGGTTAAAGAAAAAATGGGCCACGGTCTCGGCGGTATTGTTGAAGGTAGGCATGGCTTCATCCCACTTGGTGAAGTAATCGATTGCCACGATGATGTGATTGTGTCCATTGTTGGATGGAGGGTTGCAAGTCATGAATTCTATGCCCCATTTGCAAAAGGGGTCGGTAGTGATGACTGGGAGTAGAAGAGCAGGTGGTGCTCGTGATTTGTTGGTGTAAAGCTGAAATTTGTCACATCACTTCACATCGTGAATACAATCATGAAACAAGGTAGTCCAAAATTAACTGGCGCGAATCATTTTCTGGGCGGTGGACATCCTTGAGAGGTAGCCCCCACAAGCGCCACTGTGGCAATCGTTCAAGACTCGATCGACCTCGTTGATATTTAAGCATCGACGGAGTACAATGTCGACCCCTCACCGATATAAAATATCCCCGATGAGTAGGTAACATGGGGCTTGGTGACGAATCCATCAACGATCGTCTCTGGAGAGGTGGTTTCCAAATTTTTGTGTTCAGAGGTAGACGAGGAGATTTCCGTACCAAGGGTCATCCAAGGGGATGTAAAAGAGATGTCCATTGGGGAAGTTGGTATTGACGAGGGAACTGGTAGTATTTGAGGGAAACTTCGTGATGAGTTTGACGAGGATAAGGACTTTCTTGCTCTTGGGTTTTGAGAATTCGAGGTCGTACTCTTGAAGGATGGCGATCCATTGTGCAAATTTACCATTAATTTGTCGATGAATGAGCAAGTATTGCATGGGGTTAGAATCTGCTATGACTTTGGTAGTTCGAAGCAGAATGTAATGGCACAGCTTCTGGACTGTGAGGACAACTGCAAGGGCTAGCTTCTCTTCATGATTGTATTTCAAGGGTGTCCCTTAAAGGTTTTTACTAATGTAGTAAATGACATGCTCACAATCGCCATCCCCTATTTGGATCATAACTCCTGCTACTGAGACGACTGAGGCCAATATGTAGAGGATATAGTCGTGATTATATTTAGGTGGACTAATCAATGGGGCGTTGGAGAAAACTGCTTTAAGATCATCAAAAGTGGTTTGGGCATGTTCATCCCATTGGAATGGGATGTCATGACAGAGTAAGCGAAGGAAGCCGTGTGCATGAGTAGTGTAATCTGGGACAAAGCGCAGTAAAAAGTTAGCTTTGCCTTGTAGGCTCTATAGTTGGTGTAAATTCTGAGGGGGTGGAATTTCTGTGAGGGCTTGGACTTTGAGGGGGTCCACAGTAATGCCACATTGGGACACGATGAACCCAAGGAAGCGCCCAACAGTGACGCAGAATACGCATTTGAGGGGATTCAAGCGGATGTTGTACTGATGACACCTTTGGAAGACAATTCGTAAATCATTGAGATGTTGAGTGAATTTATTGGATCGAGCTGGGAGGTCATCCAAGTATGCGAGAATGATATGAGTCAAATCATGAAAGATGTATGTCATGGCCCGTTGGAAAGTTGTGCCAACATTCTTGAGGCCAAATGGCATGACACGATACACAAAGGTGCCCCAAGGGGTAGTGAATGTGGTTTTGTACTGATCGGCTGGGTGAATTTGAATTTGGTTGTAGCTAGAGAAACCATCCATGAAGGACAAAGCCTCGTGACCTGCGTAATCATCGATAATTTGGTCGATGAAGGGCATTGGAAAATTGTCTTTTGGACAAGCATGATTGAGGTCACAAAAGTTCGTACAGACACGGATAGTGCCCTATTTTTTGTTGACAGGGATGGGGTTGGAGACCCATGACATATATGCTATGGGGTAGATGAACCCTGCAACGCATAATTTGTCAATCTCGATTTTGATGGCCACTGCTTTGGATGGGTACAACGGTCGTTGTTTTTGACGAACAGGTGTGATACTAGGCCAGGTGTCTATGCGATGTTTGACAATAGAGGGATCAAGGCCGGGCATCTTTGTGTACGACCAGGAAAAAATGTCCCGATATTCCTGGAAGAGGGCTTTGTAGGCAACAATTTCTTTAGGAGAGAACACAATGCCAATGGTGATTTCCTCTATAATTCTGGATTTGATGAAAATATCTATTTTGATGGTTGGGGAGATATTGGCCACATTACCTTCCTTGAAAGCGTCGGGGGCAGGGATAGGGTTATTGAACCAATCAAGATGCCCTTATGGGAGAAAATATTTGGTTTCTACTACATATATGGGTTTTTGGTTAGGAGGTGTGAAGGCTTCCTGTGAAAGAAAGAGTGCTCTGTGGTGGAGCGCATCCCATGGGAAATCGTGGGTAGTTAACTCCTCGAGGATCTCTTCAACGTAGTGAAAATATCATGAATATAGAGGATCAAGAGGAGTGACATCAGTGACTGTCACTGTTTCATTGTCTCCTGCTGATAAAGAAGTAGGGGGATTGATGCAAGGGGATTGTGATGGTTTGCTCGACATAAACCAAATATCAAGATATTGTGGGTTAAAAACAATAGTTGGGCATA
The DNA here is from genome assembly GCA_009831015.1 of Picea engelmannii. Classification (NCBI taxonomy): domain Eukaryota; kingdom Viridiplantae; phylum Streptophyta; class Pinopsida; order Pinales; family Pinaceae; genus Picea; species Picea engelmannii. The sequence continues at coordinate 893,339 of ML776908.1, read as the reverse complement.
AAATTGCCGTAGGAAATGAACTGGAGAATTGGGGGGATTTGGGGGTAAATCCTCGTATAAATCATCTAAGAACCATGGAGGAGTAGGGAGTTCTCCAGGCCCAGGAGAAGTAATATGAAGAACCTCTGGTGATGGAGNTTGAATTAGGGCCATTTGGCGTTGTCTATATTCAATTATCATAGGAGATTGGTACGTGAAATGATCTAATGATTCATAGAGAGAGCAAGGGAACCTCATATGTTTGTTGACTGAAGTCTATGACATTGGTTGTCTATGACATTGGTTGAGATGATGCAGATGGACTGGATTCTTGTTGAAAGCTATGGCGTACTTCTGCTAGCATTTGTCGGAATTGGGGTAGCGCTGGGCAATGGTGTGTATAATGGCCATATTTTGAACAGATGGCGCATGCGAATTTGGTTCACAGTCCTTTGCTACTAGTGTTTTGGGAGATAGCGGCAATACTGGAGGAAGCGACGAGTGGTGGAGGTGTTCGAGGGAGTTGAATGAGATTATGTAACTCGAGGAGAGATGGGCACTTGTTGGTGGGGTGTCTGTCTTTCTCACATAGCGCACAAGGAGGTTGGACACATGGGGGAAGTGGAGCAGTGGGCTCCTTATTTTTTCGTCTGCCCCTAGCTATAGCAAGAGTGCTAACGAGTGGGGGTGTGGGTGAGGTGGTGGGGGTAAGTATGGGAATCTACATCGAGACTCCTTTGGTTTGGGGAGGGAGGTATGGTTGAGGGACCATATCAGGTGGATGGAGATACCATACTAGAATTTCTAACAACATGTTAGGAAGGGTGAGCATTGTGGCTACCTGGAAATCTTGTACACCTGGTGGGGGGTAAAAGAAAGGGATTTGGGTAATGTCTTGGGGGACTTTTTCCAAAACTGGGATACTTGGGGGAGGGGAAGATCAGGAATGGGTAGAGTTGAACAAGTTCCAAGAGATTCCTAAGGGAGGTATTCTGCGACTAATGGGACATCAGGGGAAAAAGAGGCCTCAGTGGGAGGGATAATATCTTCAGTTTCATTGGATGAGACAACACATACTTGACTGGAAGGATGAATGAGTGGTGGTGTGCCATGGTACGTCCCAAGAAAGGATGGGTCTTTGAAAATTTTGGGGCCCATCTTGATGAGTGGGTATGTATCGGGATTAGTGTGGACGAATGGAAGGATATTATCGATGTTGGCAGAAGGGTTAGGCTCATAATGTGAAACTTGATCGATGGTAATGATCTCACCATTATGGGGGAACATCATGGTTCGAAATAGAGAAGAAGCAACTGCCTTCATAGCATACATGTAGCTATGACCGAACAAGATATTGTAATCGATTGGGGCATCGATAACCTCAATATTAATGAGAATGGTTTTTCCCCCGAGTTCTACAGGGACATTTTGGAAGAGCCCTTCGAGAGAAGATGGTCGTCCATCATAAGCTCTTAAGGTAATGGCAGATGCTATGAGTTTGGGGGAACCAAGTTTCTTCCATACGGATTTGGACATGATACATGTGGATGCACCTTCATAAATGATGCATCGATGAATGGTAATGTTTCGTATTTTCACGGGGATTTGAAAATCGATAAGAGTGGGGAGGCAAGGTTCTCCACTATCAAGATCAAATGTGATGAGTCGGGTATCAGTAGGGTCGACTGCCCCCAGGGCGGAAAGTAATGAATTTCGCTGAGTGGGACAAGTTTGAAGGACTTCTAAGACTGACATGGCAGCTGAAGATTATGCCAAGTCATTGACCAAACTGTAATTATGAGCCTCCCTAACTTGAGGGTTGTGGACATTCCTGTGTAATGGGATACGAGGAATACGAAGGGGTATTTCTGTATTAGGGCGAGGAATCATTAAGAGGGGTCCAGTTGTGACTGGGGTTACTTCTGAGGTGGTGGGAGAAGACTCAACGGGTGTGCTATATTGATGACTACATGTTTGCAGAAGGACTTCTTCCTCACTGGTGAGGAGGATAGTGCGATCTGCAGGATTGCCCGTATTAGGATACTGTCCCAACTGTGGTGGGGTAAGTTGCATGTCTTGTTGGGTATTTATCACCCCTTGGTGTGGAATGGGGTTTTGTAGCATGGTTGGGGGTGGTTGTTGCACATATTGTTGTGGGGCCTATGGAGGGGTAGATGACGCTGAGGGATGTGGTCCATTCACAGAGTCTTTCATTTGTTTAAAGTCAGCGATTTGGGGGAAATGGTGAGTATAGTGACCAAACTCACCGCAAAGGGCACAAGGGAAGTTTGTCTGAATATTATTATTGTTATTTCCTTGGAATTTGTTGTTATTTCCCCCTTGAGGGTTCTGGTTCCCCGGATTTTGGTTGCCCCTAGCCGGTTGGTTTTGTTGGGGATGGTTTCCTCCTTGCCCTGTATTATTATTGTTCTAGTTTTTTCCTTTCTTTTTGGCATTATTTGACTGATGGGTCGGGTTGGCCGTCTTCAGTTGTTCAAAATTTTGGTATTGCTAAATGGGAGAGGGATAAAAATTTTGAACCTTCACAATATATTTCCCAATCATATGTAATCAGAAGGGCATCATACATGATCAGAATCTGGAACAGGGGTCTAAAATTTGATAAAATTTCAAAGTGCTCAGATTGCGACGAAAATAGTGCCATTGTGTCCGTCTCGTTCTCTTGATTCCGGTGGTATATTTACTTTCGCAAACGGAGTCCGTATGGAGAAGTTATCGTGATCTGTTCGCCGAGCCAAACAGGAAAAAAAAGAGGATGCTGACTGGTAGGCCGTACTGCTGACGTGGCAGAGGCTGTACAGCTGACTGGACATCCGTACATGCTGAAGTGGCTTGATGGTACGACCCATATGTGGCAGGTGACATGGAAATCGGTGATTGGTTACAATTGGATGAATTGTATGGTGACACGTGGCACATTTGTGGCAAGTTGGAAGGTGCCACGTGGCCCAATGAAGGGCTGCCACGTGGCACCCATTTACAGGCTATTGGGTTAATATTTGGTTCATTAAAATTATATGAGGCCGCGGGGTTCGACCCGCGGACCTCCCACTCATACAAATCTTTAACAAAGTTCGAATAACAAACCCGCTGAGCCTTTGGTTCTTAATACATTTGTGGGTATTATATTATTTGAATTGGCATAAGTTTTCAAATGGAGGGGGGTCAGGCCGGGGCTAGCCCCGACCCCTGGTTCTATGGTTATATGTGACCATTATACATTGCAAACAACACGCGGGAGTGTATAGCATTCAGACCCGGTTCTATTGTGTAACATATGACCTTTAACCATTTTATTAAAAGGCGCGCACGGGTTGTGGTATAATCCATGGTTCTATAGATTGCAATATGACCGAAAATGTTATGTGGAATACGCGCGCGAGTTATATTTCATTTCCAGCCCTCGGTTTCGGCGATTAGTCATATGACCATACCCCGTTTCAAATGGCGCGCGCGGGGGTTCCATTGAAATTACATGTGACCATTACAATTTTATATATGCGCGGTGTATTAAAAATAAAACCCACGGTTTGGTATATTGTGTTGTGACCACCGTTTAAATGATGCGCGGGAGTGGGTTTTAACATAAGCCGTGGTTCCATTTACACATGCCCACGATATATGTATTCACATGCACGCGGGACCCAAAGTTTATGCTTTGTATTTGTTATACATATTGTATGCATGGGGTTTGAAACCGCAACACGTGCGTTTAATGTGGGCGGATTTAAAATTTTGGGTTTCGTTTTGGTTTGTGAAACGGTCATTCAAACTTGCGCCCGCCACCTGTCAACATTAAAGTTAACCTTGCAACGTAGCCCTTTTGGTGCGCGGGGAACTTGGCCACATGGCCCCTTGCGCCCAACACTTCCGACTTGGGGGGCTTTAGTTTCGTTAACCGTTTGACATTTTGGCACGTTTTGCGGGACGTGCGTGTGCTGGGTTTATGCACACGAAAATGCTATGGAGCTAGGTTCACTTGCCCACAGGTGCAGAATGGCGAACCAGTAACAGAGCTTGAAGGGAAAAAATGGCAGAAGCCATAACTATTGGAGTTTTTGGCCAAATGAGGTGCCGAAAAAGCCCAAGTAGGGGTTTTTGGACGTTCTGAGTCCATTGGCACATATTTCACAGGCATTTGAAGACTTTTAATGCAGGTTTTTAACCATTTAAGTTTGAGGAAGCTCCATGAAGCTTGAAAGCCCTCATTGTTTGAGGCATTGCTCTGATGAGCACATAACCATTTTCTGAGACTGAATAGTCATTCTTGACTGTTTATTATGCTCTGAACATTTTGGGATAGGTTTTAGATCCATTGGAAAACTTCTGTAGGTATTTTTACTCCATTGAAGCTCAGGGAAGCTTGGAGGTCACATGTAGAAGAGGTCATTGTTGGATGAGCCATTGTCCATTTGCAGAGTTTTTACAATCAAATTTGGGGTTTTTATGTATTCTGAATCCAATGGTACAGTTTGTAAATCCATTGGAGTTGAGAAGAAGCTTGTAATGAGCATTTGAAAAACTAATCCCAAAGAGCCAAGTCCATTGAAGGAGGCTCAAGGAGACGTAGCCCAGAGAGGGGTGAACTCCTTTATCATCTTGGTATTGCTGTGATTTTGATGTGTTATTTGCTGCATTTTATATTGTTGTACATTGATTGATAACACATGTTTAACCTTTTAAAAGATCATTCCTCACACATGTACATTGCAAACAAGAACCAAGAACTTAACACATAAACCCTCTTGCACATTTTAACACATGAAGCAAGGTCCTGTTAAGATTTATTTTATGAAGTAGAGGGTGCTTGCATAGCATAACAAGTCAGCCTTCTATTTTCAGACCAATACATAAAGTAATTTGATAAAGAATCATATATGTGGATAGGTGGATTTTGTCCGCGTGGGAGAACAAAGAAAAAAAATGTTCGTGTCCTAAAATACGTAACGTCCTTCCTCTCAAATAGCACTGGACCTTCCAATAGCACTCGATAGTGGGGTTTGAAGCCACCAGAAGAGAAACTAGTGAAGGATGAAGCAATCAGTTATAATGATGGGTAGAGGGGGCATATCCCAAAAGAGCTGGCGATATTTCCCAATAGTCGCACAAAATTTGATCAAGGTGCAATTGCAGCCCACAATTGCCACCTGGGTGGATGTCCTAAATTTTTGGTCACTAGGTACCTCGGTCAAAGTGCAACATTTATATTTTCATCCTAAGAAATGGGTCACAGGTTGGATCCCATCCAAGAGGCGGGTTCCTCAAGGGGGGACGCACAGAACAACCGGACCTCGGACTTCAACCCTTCACGGGTATCTCCCTACCTTATGGTGTAGGAACACTTGACTTGGAGGATTTAAAAGTTCCCTATTTGTCAACTTCTATTTTTTTGATGATGTGAGAACCAGATAATGGGGAGTTATTTGGATGCCTATCCTCGAGATCCTACCCAGACTAAAAAATTTCTTTTGGCACCTCCTGTGGAGAAAAACTTAGTGAGTTTTTAGAAATATTTTAGGTGTGGTTGTTTGAGAGATTGGGGGTGTAAACCAACCTCGTTGAAATTAATTGGGAGTGAATAGTATCGTCAAGAAAAGGGGTGGGGTGTTTCAGAATCCCAATGGAGGAAACTTATTTCAACCTCCAAAATTTCTAGATAAGGCTATGTGAGTGATTTGTGAACTTTGTGTGTGAACAAGTGAAAGTGTGCCAATTTTTTAATAATTTAGGTGTCACATTGCTTCATGTGGACTTCGCTTCTTCCTTACAAGTTTTGATTAGCTAAGTTACTACGTGTCATTGGTACAACCTTGCAGAATTTTAAAGTCCCTAGGAAACTAGCATGTGGACATGTGGGTCCTTACTATTCCTTTAACTCCCGATTGTGATTTAACCTAATAAATCTTTGAAACTATCCTAGATTGTGGACATGTGGGCATGTATGGGCCTGTTAAAAAAAACTTTAAACGTCCCTAGTGATTTAATCTAAGAAAGTAAATTTAAACACTATCCTATCTTTGTAGCATGTGGGTATGTATGGGCCCTTACAATTTTAAGATTTGTTTGAAAAATAAACTAAGAGGAGTCCCGAGGGGGGATGTTGTCCTCTCCTAAAGATTTTGTCTTTTTAAGGGAGATGAAATTGTCCCTCAACCTCTTTCTGATTCTCAAGATCGCTTTGGAGCATGAGAGAAGAGCATACTCAATGATTGATATCCAATTTATGGTCCCAATGCAAGTTTTAAATGTGATGTAGAATGATTCCCACTTAACCTTTAACCAAAACAAGCCATCCATGTGGGAACATGAAAACAAAAAGAGGAAAAAATTATGATTTTAACCCCCTAAGTGCCTATGTTTTGATTAATCCCTTTATATGGAGAGGGAATGTAAGTGTGGTGCAGATTACAATATGCATGGAATCAATTTTAAGAAGGCTATGGGCCCTCCACAGATCACAAAAAGATCACAATGTGTATTTTTCTGCACAAGTGTGTGGGTCTCAGAATAGACATAGGTGCTTTGAGCGCCAATGCGTGAACTAAAAGAGACTTATGGGCGCAGGTGCGCAGAAGGCGTTGAGTAATACAGTGGTTTTTGCGCACAATGTGCAACTATGGGCCGATAAATCCGCACACACCTGTCACACGGCTGTGAAGAAAATTTTGGATGGAATTCTCTTAACTCAGCTTTGAATTTGATGTTTTGCAGGTCGGTTTCGGTCGGTTATGGTACTTGCAGGTTAAATAAACAGAAAGAAGAGCTAAAATAACCCAAATGGGGTAGGAAATTGATACCTTTCCCCAGCGGAGTTGCCAATCTGTTGCACCTCTTTTTTCACCTAAATGAGCAAAATAATGGTTCTTACAAGCCCAGTTCGGACAGCTAGGCAAGACAGCAGTAAAGAAAAGGGTTAGAAAGATAAAGCATAAAAGATAAGAAAAGAATTAAACTAAGAATGATAAAAAAAATTAAACGATAATGCATAAGAACATAAGGACAAGGAACAAACAAGACTCATGCCACCAATGGAAAAGATTGTATTAGTGGAAAGAAAACACCAAGAAGAAATAGAGACTTTGGGTCCCCTCTTCCTCCAAGGGAGAGCTCTTAAACCCCCAAATATTGAGCTCTTCTTACAAATGAGAAACTATGATGAAATGGTGAAGAGAATCCAAAGCACATTCATTCTAGAGGTGATATGAATGGCTAAGTGTAATGGTGCTAGCATACTCTTGATGAGGAAAGAGGATCCTCCAAGAGAATACCAGCAACATAACAATATAAATGAATTCCTTGAAAATGTAGTGCACCCATGGCTTCCTTTTATAGCATAACTTTGAGTCATTATTCAACCATCTTTTAGTGTGAACAAGGGGCTACTTAGGGCACCTTTAGGTATTTTACCAGCCACCCAGCCAGATTCAGCCGAGATTTGGATGTCAAATTGACTTGGAAGCTGAACTAGAAGTCGGTGGGAGGCCGACCAATATCATAAATGCGTCATTCTAAGTTGTGCACGGCTTTTTGCATCCACAGTCGTGCATCGGGCCCATGTGCGCTTTTCTAGCATTTTCGACTGGTGCACGTGCACGTGCTTCCTGTATATCCTTAGTGCATGTTGATTTTATAACTAGTTGTATAGTTTTGGACCTTTTGGAAATGCATTTTTGGTGATTTTTGGTCCATGGGTGAACTAATAGTTGTTTGAAGATGATGGATTCCTGTAACCATTTGTGGACGAAATTTCAGTGATGACAACCACCTTTTCTCCACTCATTTCCCAACCTGTCTACTCTTCCTCTCCCTACGCACCACCTGTATCCCTCACTATACATCATCTACCCTCGCATCCATTCATTCTGTCTCCCAATTGGATGCTCACCTCCATGTCTCCCCTCATGCCCGATGGGTCGAGAACCTTTCGAAAGAAGCTATTTCACAGGTGCAGATGGTAGCTAAAGGGGTCAATACAGAGTGTGCTTGGCTTCCAAAATATCAGGCATAGACATAGAGCAAATTCTCAGTCACTGGTCAACACATGTTAGTGCCAGAAACACTTCAACAAACTTGGCTCATGTAGTCGGTTATCTCTAGTGGCCTCCAAAAAATCATAGGCATGCTATCGTTCAACACAGAGCTCTTCTCTATCACTCTGAGGCCTATTTTTGGCCAACTCAATTCCTCCAGCATATGCATCAGTTCTATCTCAGAGACAGTAGTAGTTTTATTTGATTTAGTCCATCATTTTCCTAGATTAGATGCAAGAGTGGTCTTTTGTGTGTGATAAGAAACACTCTTGCTTATTAATTCCAGTGTCTTAGTGAAGTTAATAATTTCTTTTACAAACAGTTCCCTAAATTTGGGTCTCAGTCCCCTAAAGACGAGAGCCTATGCAACTCTTTTAAATAGTTATTTTTTGGATATTGTAAAGGTCAGATTTTTTGAGGAAAGAATATCAATACAACAGATTGGTTGACGTTGACTACAATACTTTCATTGAGTGCAGTTACATTTTAACACGAAAAACCCTAGCTGCAGGTCGACAATGGTGATTCCTATGCTAAACAAGAGGATTGTGAAGAACCGCATCAAGAAGTTCATAAGGTCGAGAGACCGCTGCATCTGTGTTAAGGAGATTGTGCCGGCTGTAGCAGAGAACAACAAGGGAAATGGCGCGGCGGCCAAGCTGCCAACGTTCTCTACCCTGAAACTCCGTTTGATTGTGGAGGCACCGCAAGCTGCGGATGCCATAAGCTTCTACCAGCACGTGTTTGGGGCCGAAGAGATTGAGAAGTCTCACCACTCTCAGCGTAAGGCCGACCAAGAGCTCCCTCTCATCCTTCACGCCGATTTGAAGTTCGGTTCTGCGGAGGTTTTGGTCTGTGACGAAGCCGAGAAGGCCGGGGCAGAACTAGAAGCCGGCGTAGAGGAAACTGAGGAGGACGGTGCCATCTCATTCTCTGGTGAGAGCGAACCAGCGATTCCGGACCGGATCAATGTTGAGAATAGGCGGAGGGTGCGGAAAGTACTAAACCCTAGCTGCCGCCACCTTCTTGACCTAAAGATTGGAAGCCAGTCAAAAAGCAGAGACCTCAGAGTTCTTCGGCTCTTGGGGGATTCTCCGCCTTTGCTATGGTGCAGAAATCTAGTTAAGAGGAATGCAGGATCGAGGATTCACTCGGAATATCGTGGCAAGACTATCTATGAAACTACGACAAGCTTCCCCCTTTTTATAAAGACCATTGCCATATCTTCTATCTGCTTGCAGGCTCAAGACTCAGTTTTCGTTTCTGAACTCAAAACCCAAATCTACCAAGCTACAGGTATTCCGCCTGGATTCCAAAGACTAATCTTCGAAGGATGGTAGCTTGGAGATGGCTCTCTGCTACGGGACTACGGAAATCTAAAAAACGCAACCATTTCTCTCACTTCTCGGTTGCGTGGAGGAGCGCCCTCAGCCACTCATCCAAGCTCTTACAAGCAAGCCGTGAAATCGGGAACTTCCGCTCCTTCGGGGTTCAAGGCTGAAGCTTCAAAAGTAAATGAGCCCTTTGGATCTGCCTTCATTGTGGAGCAGTGCATAGAACCTCCAACAACAGAATTCAAAGATCCCCAAGTCTATGGCTACGCCTTTCTCTACCAGGCCAAAGACCTCATTTGTCGCTTCAACGGACTTTGGCCCTCGGCCCCTGCGCTAAAGGAATGGGTTAACAAGACCTGGTTGGAGGGGCATGAGTTGTTCTTTTGCTCCAAGGGGTTCTTCATCGTCAACTTCTCCACAGAAGCCGAATGTCAATGCGTGCTAGAGCAAGGTCCTTGGTTCTGGGGTAGATCTGGACTCTCCATGCAGCGATGGTTACCAGAATTCAATCCACTGACCATGACAACGATGACTACACCAGTATGGGTAAGACTACCCAATCTACCCCTGCATTTCTATTCTGCATCTTTTTTACCCACACTGGGCAATGCATTGTGTAGATTTATCAAGATAGACACAGACAGAATAACGAAAGGATTCGTCACTTTCGCCTGCCTATGCGTTGAAATTGACCTCAGTCAAGGGCTTCCAGATAGGATTCTTATAGACTGGGGTGACGGAGATCCTTTCATACAGATGGTCGACTATGAGAACACTGCCTTCAGATGTCGCTCCTGTCAGCAAACATGGCACCTCCAGGCAACTTGTCCTCTTTCCCCCATCCCTCCCTCAACTTCGGGAGCACGGAAAAGAGCCAATGGTTGGCAGGGACCAAAATCTCACAGAAGCCACCCGAACCCTTCCTCTGACAACAAGCAACATCACAAAGATGCTCCAACTCCTACGCCTTCCTCAAGGCCTTCGCAAGCCCCAACTCTCACTCAGTAGCCAACCGTTGACCCAAAACACCAGCCTGCAGCCTCGACACAAAATCCTGCAGACTCATAAGTCATGATTCCAACTCCCTCAGTTAAGTCCTTGCACCCACCTCATGAAAAGGGGGAAACAACTGATACAATCATGATCATGGTGTCACTCCTAGGGACTCAGAAGCGACCTCATGAATCAGACAACTCAGATAGCGACAAAGAAGCACCCTTGAATTCAGTAGCTCAAGATTATGGCACTTCCTTAGACCATCTGGCTTTGGTGGTAAAAGTTGTTGAGCCTACCATCTCCTCTGGTTGGATTGATGTTCGTAAAAAAAAAGTAGAAAGGATCCTCCCCGACCAACACAATGATCCGGTCCTTTCTCCTTATATTGTAATCTTTCATCTTGCTTTGCCCACGCACTCTATGGGGCTCTCTTTTAGCATAGGCTAGTTTCAAATCTGAGGGGTCTTCTCCCCTCAGCAAATCAATGTATCACTTTGCACTTTTTCATGGATTGAATAGAAGGATTCTCCCCTTTCTTACTTAAAAAAAAAAAAAAAAAAAAAAACCAGATTGGTTGGACCCATTTTGTGCATGTATTAAAGGCTCTCTACCTGGTGAACATACTCTTGATGACAATGTTTCGTTCAATTCTTCATGTGTTTTCATTCTTATCTTGAATACAATTTTTTATTGGTTCAACGTACATTTCATTTCCTTTCAACTACTGTATGACTTATTTTTACTGATATGCAACATGTCAAACAATTAATGCTTTGGTGAAAATTTGTTTTCTACAACCTATGGGAGTTATTGTGTTTTGATACATGTTTGATGTCTTGAAATGATATTTTAAGTATTGAACTTCTTGCAGCGGATTATTCATTGAGCAATTTGTCGTTTCCCCCTGTTTTTTATTATTTCACTGGTTTGTCATTAGTGTGCCATCAACCAAGGAGGGCCCTCATCCATATCGTTCTGCCAACCCAAACTTTCCTTTGTCTTGATCAAATAACTCTCTGACCAACCAACACAAAGTTAAAGAAGCAATCATTCTAAATTGATATGTGGCCTAGCTTTTCCCTTTAGTAGTCAGGTGCAAACTTTAGGACCAACATCTTCTGGCGCCGTTGTCGGGGAATGGAGTAACGAAATATATTTCCCTGGGAGAACAAAAATTTATCATCTCTGACCTTTGATGGTGAACAAATATCAGACACAGAGAGACTGCCATCTTTCACTTGGCGACTTCACAGAGTAAAATTTAAAGAAGAAATACTGGCGCCCAGAAAGGGATTCAACAGATCCAAATCTGAAAATAGAAAATCCAAGAAGGTTTATTATAACCCTAAGAATAACACAGTATGCTCTGAACTAGAAAGGCAACTAAGGAAATCCACTGTAGCTCAGAGATACACTTCCCCCCTCAAGGGAAATGTTGTACACCAAGAGAATACTTCAAACCATCATCACGAGCAGCTTGAATTTTCTAGCCCTGAGAATCATAATTCCAACGGGGCTCAGACATCTACTCCCGATTCCACTTCAACATCCAGTCTTGTATCCACTCCTGTATCTCCCATAAATTTTCAGATTCCTATTGTTCAAGCCATGGTCGTTAACAGGATGTGTGTCATAATTTCTTCCAGATATGCATCCTTAGTACTACCTATAGTTTTACATGCACTCCCAACCACATATTACATGAAATATCTTCCAATATATAATGGGGAAGGTGAAATAACTATTGAAGAAAATCTGGTAGCCTTTTACAATTTTGCAGACAATTTTAACATTGATTATTCAAATGTGTGGATGAGGTTGTTTGTACATAGTTTGGATGGGGAGGTCAGAAAATGGTTCAGGAGTCTTCCTCCAGCCTCCATTGCCGATATTGAGGCATTAGATGAAGATTTTATAAAGCAATGGGGAGATAGGAGAGATTATCTTTATTGCATCACTGAATTTGGGGCTCTATAGAGAAAGAATGGTGAATCTATTTCAGACTTCACCAAGAGATTCAATAAAATGTATGGTAGAATCCCAGATGAAATCAAACCAACTGAAGCCTCTGCCAAGATCACTTATGATAATGAATTTGATGCATAATTATCCCTCCTCCTGAGAGAGAGAAGGTCAACCACACTATTTTCCATGCAGGAAGTGACCATTGAGGTTGAATCTAATATTTTGGCATCAGACAGATTGAAGACTAGATCTAATAAAGCCAAGAAAAAATAGAGAGAGGATGCCCATTCCTCCTCTAACCCAGTTGCATCTGATCCCCAACTTGAAGAGATGACTAAGAATTTGAAGGATCTGACTTCTGATATAGCAAAGATAAAGTGGGAATCCAAACAGTTGAACATAACTTTTCAAGGGGCTGGTAATAGAAATCAGAACTAATTCAGAAGGCCTAATGATTCTCCTCAAGTAATGCAGAGAGAAAGGAGAAATTTTGATGATCAAAGGGTAGTGCCCCCTTTTCAAAAAAACTAGATTGAGGAGATAGATGCAAAAAATGATGATGTGGATGATATTGTTGTGATTTTCAATGAGACAGAATATTATACCAGTCACTTAACATGGAAAGAATATGAGGTAGCACAATTTTCAAATCAATTTGATGATCAGATAGGGGAAGAGGGAGTTATTCAAGGTCAACCCAAGAAGAAATACGATTTGAGGATGATAACTGGAGCTTCCAAAGCCACTATCTCTGATCAAATCAAACAAGCATAAGCTCCTCCCAAGACAAATACAAATAAAGGTATGTCATCTAAAACTCAGTCATCTCAACTATCAAAACCTCTTGCCCCTGAAACAAAGGAAGCTGATAAGTCACCAACCTCTTTCATCCTGGAACATGAGCTGAGAAAAATCAAGATTCCTGTCCCATTGACAGAATTGTTAAAAGCCTAACCTTTCAAGAAATCCATCGTGAAAGTTCTGCAACCTACTCCTTCTAGTGTATCTTCTGATTTCATTAGTCTACAGGATGAAAACCCAACCATTATTGTGGGTCCACACATTGAGGATGGATCTGATGCTTCTCCTCCTTTATATATATCTTTGAATGTCCATGATAAGATCCTACACAACTATCTTATGGACTCATGAGCCTCTCACAATGTCATGCCCAAATTTGTTATGGAAGAACTAGGTTTGGAGATTACCAAGCCTTACTAAGACTTGTATTCCTTTGATTCTAAGAAAGTAAAATGCCTGGGATTGATAAAGGATATAGTAGTTTATTTGGCACAATTACCCATGAAAAGTGTAGTGATGGACATTGTGGTGGCCGACATCCCCCCAAAGTTTGGCATGCTCTTATCCAGGACTTGGGCTAAGAAGGTTGGAGGATCATTGCAAATTGATCCGTAGGATCTTTTAATGACTATGGTTGAGCTTTAATTTTGCATGCGTTAATTATCCAATTGAGAAGCTTAATGAAAGAATGAGGAAAGAAGAGGAATCATGACAGCCATATACACATATGAAGATCTAAAATGAAATAATAGACAACAAACCATAACACGAGAATTGATAACGGAGTTCGGCACAACTTTGCCTACGTCTTCGGGCCTTTGTCTCTGTGGGGAGGCTTCCTTATTTCTGTTCAAAAGCTCAAAAGTACATCGCAGCAGTACCATATGGCTACAATACTGATCTGGTCATGTTCTTCCAGATCTCTAGAACCCTACAAAGAAAACGACATGAAAAACGGACGTCTGGAGCTCCCAGAAATGACCCGCAAGCATCTGCTCCTCAATAGCTTCCTTGCATAAAAATGGTTTTGGCTTGGCTTCTCTTTAGCATAACTCTTCTCTGACTGTTCTCCATGGCCTCAAACATGCCTGGTTTATATAGATATGAAGTTGGTTATCCATCCCCAACTTCCTCCCAAAATTTGGGCTCCAAAAATGCCCAATATCTCCCAATAATGGAGAAAATCCATTAAAATAGGCATAAAATCAATAAAATCAAAACTATATAAGTAAAAACCCACTTTTGTGTAAATTTGGGTGCATCCCCCAAAACGCGCGTGCTCCTGGTCATATGGGAGGCGACCATGTGGCCGGGCGCTCATTTGTTTGTGCGCTGGCCCCCCTTGCTGGCTCCTGGTCATCGACGTGGTCATAGGACCGGTGGCTAACCACACGCCCTTTTTTGGTGGATGGTCTGGGTCATATGGGATTCCCCGCGACCTGTGGCTAGTGCCTATCTGCCAACTCCCATGCATTAAACCCCTGCACTCCATCGTGACTTGGTTATATGGTAAGGGCATATGATCAACCACAGGTTGGGGCTAAGCCCCAACCCTTTCCGCCCCCAACCATTCCTTTAAACTAACTCAAATATATTATTGTCCGCATAGCTAATAAGAACTACTAGTGGCCCGGGTGGTTAGGCCGGTCCTGCCAGTCCATTGCGCGGAGGAAGGTCGAGGGTTTGACCCCGGGGAAAACTATAAACTTTTACACAAACCGGACAACCAACCACAGGGTGCCACATGGCATCCCATGACTGGGCCACGTGGCACCTCAACAACCAAACAAAATCTGCCAAGTGTCAATCGCTGATTCGTCCACCAGTCTGCCACGTACCTTGTCCAGTCACTGCCCTATCATCCCTGCCATGTGTCTGCCACATCAGTCTGTGCCACATGTCACCCTTACATTGGTGACACGTGTCACCCTCTGACTAGTCCATATGTACCGTTCATGTGCTCCGTTATCTGCCACGTGTCATCCCCAGAAGTTTCCACGTTAGTTGTACAACCGTACGTCCTGTATAGTCAGCCTACCACGTGGCACTGTACGGACTGTACAATCATCCCCTTTTTTTGCTTGTTTGGGTTTTCAGACATAACGCGGTATCTTTCGCATACGAAGCCCGTTTGATGAAGTAAATATATGGCCAGAATCAGGAATATGAGACAAACACAATGGCGCTGGTTTTGTTGGATTCCGAGCACTTTCATTTTTGAGCCTTTTTTGAGCCCTGTTAGGCTTCTGGATCCGATTCTGGATCACACTTCCCCACTAAAATACATTTTGGTCCCCAAAAGGTTGCTGACCAGTCAACAATCTCGGGATAGGCCACTCGGCTTGTCCACTGTCTCTGAACTCTGTCCTGTGCACCTATCTCATCAAGATCAACTGTAACACAATCATGACAACTGACAGTATATTATTAGCCATTTGAACCCTGTTACATCTTACTGAAGCCACTATCATCCATGTAGAAAACATTACTAATGACAACATCAAGAAGACGACTGCAAATGAGTTGATATACTTGAAATATCTGCACGACATGAGCTTATCTTGAAGCAACTTATGATTGATTTTCCCTTCAACAATCATTTCTTGTTCTTGCTTAAGATCAATTACTTCATTTGAAACAATTATTGGTTTGTTGCTTGCTTGCACTGCCTTCTTTAATTGTTCCATTGTTTGAAGTGTTTTATTT